>JAODLI010031894.1:0-19523 GCA_027575585.1 Percopsis omiscomaycus | reverse complement strand
CCCCCCCCCCCCCAGCACAGATAAGAAAGCATCTGACAATTTGAGGCTTTTGTACGTTCTTACAATCACAAATAATAATTTAGAAGGCAGCTTTATATAATGCAAATTACATTTAGTTGGGAATCACATGGAAGCACATGTACTTACAGGAATGTCAGGGATCGAACCCATGACCTTTCGGTTGGGAAACCTCCCTAACACCAGGCTATCCTTCTCTTGTCAGCCGGGATTTACCTGCAGTTGTTTCTGCACACGTTCATTCTTCTCAGCCTCGGTGCGTCGCTCCTCCTCGTAGCGGTGATTGTTGATGTCCTGCGACGCCAGCTCGGCACTGTAGGTGCTGTTCTCCTCGCTATGCTCGTGGTCGCTCTCATTGTCCGAGGAGGAGGAGGAGGAAGAGGAGGAGGAGGAGGTGCGAGCAGGCGGGGCAGAGGGGGCGGCCATCACCAGGTGCAGCTCCTCCTTGGTCTTCAAGAGGTCCTCCTGCACCTCCTGCGCCTGGGTGCGAGGAGAGGGGAGAGGTGCTGTGACTGGGATTGGTTATGGAGTCGAGGAGTTTTGATTGACACATAACTACTAAACGGATCTTGATTGAAAGATCTAGTATTATTATTCATTTTAAGTATTTTTTTTACATATAGCATCAAAATAAAAATATAAAATACTAAGTATAAAAATAAAATAATAGATAATATATAATACACAAGGGTTAGGGTTAGGGTTAACAATTTAAAAATGTACAACTTTCATAAAAGTAGATTCACAACATTTTGACACAATCTTGCAACCTCCGAAAACCATCCCGCGATCTCTCGGTGAGAATTATACTCGGTATACCTCTATACAGGTATTTTGAGGGCATCACAGTGCACTTGTTACTCAGTGTTGTGACACTTTTGTGACACTGTTGTGACACTGTTGTGACACTGTATTGGCTGCAGCAGACCTACCTTGCTCTGCCATGACTCAGCCTCCTCTTCCTTGAGTCTCTTGGCCTCCTCCAACACGGTGATCTTGGCTGTGTACTCAGCCAGCTCGGCAGCCTGAGGGAGGCAGAGGAAATCGTGTCACGTGTCAAAGCACAAAGAGGGAACCTGCTTGACTGTCATGTAGCTCATTTGTCTGTGTCAGGAGTCTATGGACACTCAGAACTCTTGAAAGGCCATAAAAACACCAAATACCTATTATATGTTTTTTCTAAATTAATTTTACTGTGTTCTTCTCAGCCAACTGAATTTTAAACACTTTTAAACTGCCCTTTGCTGGTATTATGTGTCTTATTGTTTTCACTTGTTTTTATTTCTCTGACTGCATTTTCATCTGTTCAACTCAAACATCTGTTTGAGTTGGACTTGCTGTTGATATATCCTGTATGTATCCTGTTGAAACAGGAAGTTAGCTGGGGCTTGTTTCTAGAATCTAGAATGCATTATCCTGTATACACAAACCAACTATATGACGATGTAAAAAGGTAATTTATTTAAAAAAAATTATTTATACTGTATACTTTATGTATACTGTTATAAGCTATTCATAGCTACCCAAGCTATGGGGGGAATGGACCAAAATGTTATTGAGTTATTTATTTTTTAATTACTTAACATATAACTAGATAGATACAAAATAATTAAAGGTAAAATACCCTGACCCACTAGGGGGTCCTGACCAACACTTAGAAGACGGCAGCACTACAGAGCGGCCTGGCCCGTCATAATGTGCCAATGCGTACCCTCCCACCATACCCACCAGCTGCTCCTGGCTCTTGAGCTGTTCCTCCGCCTTCCTGGCCAGCTCCTCCTTGGCTATGATAGCCTCCATCCTCTCAGCCTCCAGCCGTGCAGCCTCTTCCTGCACCCTTCTCCTCTCCTCCTCCAGCCTCACGGCCCTCTCCAGCTGCTCCTGCAGTTCTGAGAGACACAAGGGTGAGGATGAGGATGACTCAATTAATTAAATCAGGTCATTTAGCAGACACTTTTATCCAAAGCGATTTACAATTACATGGTGCTATTACAAGGAGCAGATAGGGGTTAGGCATCTTGCTCAAGGATGCTTACAGGTAGGCCAAGTCTGCTTGAACCCATGACCTTCTGGCTGGGAGTCCAACACCTAGACCACTAGACTATCCTGCCACATATTGGGACAAAGGGCTGAAGTTGTTTGCTTTTGGCAGTTCTTTAAATGTCCCCAATTTTAAACATTTTCCAGTTGTGTGGTCAGCTGAGCTGAATGTGCTGGACTCTTTTTTAAATCTGTCTTATTTTTGTGACATCACATCCGGGTTTCAAACCAATCATCTCTGGCCTGTCCTCCCACTCTCAGTCAGATAGACAGTCAAGTTAGGCCATTTACAACAATTGCAACACCAACTGACAGAATGTTCAGCCCAAAGGGAGACAAAGGACTTTAAAAGGAGGCAGGGCAATATTATTAATGCTAAAACAAAGGGATTTTAGTTTTCTGGATCTATCTTTTACAAACCTTTGCTTCTAGGGGTCTAAAAGATAAGTTTTTTGTTCAATGTAATTGGCAATAATGAGAGAGAATTTACTATGAATGTACATTTGGTATAAAATATATTGAGGTACCATTAATAAACACAACAGTAGGCATCTGACATAATGTAAAAATAGAATTTTGCGACCTGTGAGGGGGTCCCGTCCCCCACTTTGGGAACTGGTGATAAGGTGTGTGTGTGTACCTCTCTCTGCTCTTTTGGTTGTCTCTTCAAACTGCTGGAGCCTCGTCATCAGCTCCTGCTTTTCTCTCTCCATATTCTCCTTCTCCTTCTGCATGGCCTCTCGCTTCCTCCTCTCATCCTCCAGATGATCCCTGGAGGAGAACAAGTGACTGAGATGAGATCTTGAATGCTTTGAGTGCATGTCTTAAACACTGCCGCTGTTTGTGATGACTGATGAGTGATTACTGTGATGCCAGGGAAAGGTAAAATAACGAAAACAGACTCACAGGTCATAACCACAAAAACACAGAACAACATCCCGCGACCCCAAGACCACTGACGGCTATCGACCCCGTCACCTTTCCATCTGTTTCTGTTTCTTCTCCTCTTTAGCCTGGGCCTTCATCTGCTGCACTTCGATGCTGTCAGCCTTCCGCCGGCGCATAAACAGCTCATGGTTTCCCATGCAGAGCTCCAGGATGCATTTGTTGCGCAGCCGAGGAGCATAGAAAATGAAGTCCTACAGAAAAAACCCAGGGGATATACAGTAAATTAAAAAATTGAGTTCCAAAATGGAGTATTGAAACGTCACGTTGCCAACAATCTGTTTTCGTCACTTTTTCTCCACTAGCTCCACCCTTTTACACACACACACATCTGATTTGCACTAATGAAACTAATAAAAACTTACAGGAGCTTTCTTGTCAATAGGTTTGATGATGAACTTCTTGTCATTAAAAGAAATGTTTCTAATTTCACTCCAAGGGAATCCAGTCTTTGGGGTCAATCTGAAAGATAGCAGTTGTCATCTTACATAACATTGACAGGCTATAAAACATTTGCACTCATTGGAATTAGCACCAGTATATTTGCTAATCAAACAGCTACAGAAGTGTATTGTGGTCAGTGTATACTGTGACAACAGATCCATTGTGAGGTTTTTTGTTGTTGCATATTGACACACGTGGTACAAGGGCAACAGAACCTTTTGAGTGAAAGGGAATTAGGTCAATGGCCTCTCAAAAATAGCCGCCAGGCGGTGAAACATGTTAGCACACAGGAGACAGGTAGGGCGTAAGAAGGGGTCAATGACAGCTGGTCTGTCGACTCCTGAAGTAGTATAGAGATTCTGGTTGTGTCAACAATACAAGTAACTAATGTGAGTTTGAAGTGAGATGTTAATGTTTTTATTATACTAAGATAGGCTGCTGGCAGAGGAAGTGGACTGAAGGGAAGGCGTGTGTGACCTGTATTTAACTGTGCCAGAGGGAGAGGGGAAAAATAAAATAATATTAGATTAAAAACATTATAAATTAAAGATGCATAGGATTTCTTGTGTGTAAATTATTAACTTTTAATTTCTATTAGTACTGTAATTGGTCCTCCCAGGCATAACTGAAACCAAGAGGACAACATGAGACCCTTTGGTCACTGATACAATTGTTTCCCACCAATGTACCTACCCGTACACTGGTGGGAAACATCTGCGGCAATTAAAAAATAAAATATGAGAGATTTCAAAAAAGAGATTTTAGTTGCGTTTCGTGACCAGACAGTGCCACAAATATGCCAAACTATCCCATGCAGCTTTAATAGAATAAATCAGAGTATATTAGCTATAATCTATAAATGTTTGTTTTACTTGTCCCCTGTCTCATAGATGTTCAGTCCCAGTGCATCCACGCCCAACCACAGGTCTGTTCCCTTCCTGTTCTTGATCTCAAAGTAGTTGACCCCATACATCTCCAGGTCCTGGGAGATCTTCAGGTACTCCAGCATGGAATCTTCCCTGTTCAGGACAATTATTACAAAGAAAACGACATGAAACCATAGATGAATATATACTGTGTAGTTTATCATCATGATATACAGTGACCAATGAAATCAATAATAAAGGTATATAATATTAAATTGAGGCATTGTAAAGCATCATGGCAGACAAAAGGCTTGTGTGGCTTCTATAACAGGCTGTGTGTGATCTCATGGACACAGTAAGATCACTAGATCATACAATGTAGATCACATAGTAATACGTTTATTTTTTGACTTTATCAGCTCCAACTCACTTTAGCGTCAGCCTGTGCTCCTCGTGCCAAACCTGGATGCGATCCTCCCATTGTTCCTTGGAGAGCTTGTGTTGGTCCTGCACTCTGAGGTGACAGAGAGGTTATCATGTACCATATACACACATGGCACGCTGACATATCCTTTATTGCAGCTATGTCCTGTGTTGCCACCGGGAAATGTGTACCAGAACAAGCCAGGGTAAACAATTGAGGGACTAACAGCTTGAATGGTATGACTGGTACAGTATCCATTAAGTTGGAAGATTTCCCAGTGCAACAGGATGATTCTGTAGCCATCTGTGCTAAGAACATGACATTTAACATGACATTTCATTTTTGTGTTATTAAGTTCGTTTTTTCTCACTCAAAGGAGAGATACTTGCATGCTCAAGGCTCAAGGGCACTTAGGCAGTGTTTGTTCAACCCATAAATTTGCAGGATGCCCGCCCACCTTGGATCTAAGAAAAGGACTAGTTACAAACCTTCATATCACTCAATTACAATTAGCTTTTATCCAAAGCGACTTACAATGGTACAATTGCAAGTATTAAGGAGAAGGTATGGGTTAGGCATCTTGCTTAAGGATACTTACAGGTAGACTGCGCTTGTTGGGGATCGATCCCACAGCCTTTCGTGTAAGAGATGACCAACCTGACCACTAGACTATCCTGATTCCTACACTACACTCACCTCTTGGGCAGCAGGCGCTCAGATGTCAGGTAACCTGGCTGGTGAACCAATTTATTGTAGTCCCCAAACTTGGCCTGGACAGCGTAGGAGGCCAGCAGCACAGCAGATTCTGGAGGACAGTAGACCTCGTCCCCCAGAATACCCTCCTTCACTTGCAGGAAGAAGAGCTTCTGGGTGATATCCTGGACCAGCTCCTCGGCCACGTCCTCGGGGAAGAACTTGGCCCGGAACTTAAACTGCAAGGGGTTATCCTTCTTGACGTCTTGGGCTACAACCTGGGAGAGAAGGGGAGAGGAGAGGAGAAGAGACAAGAGGAGAGGAGGATATGTGTTTGGAATTTTTGGTGTTATGTTCAGGCTGCAAGGTCATACTGTGTTGTTGCAACTGTGTGAATACACGAACACATTCAAGAACAAAGCCTCCATTCGTTAAAATCATGTGCGATGAAAGTGACTCTAAATGTTACCTTCTTATCAAATTTCAGCCATGTTAAGATCCCTTTGTTGTCCACAAACTGCAAGCCAAAATACCAGACCTCACGCAGGCCTATGGTTCTCACCACCTTGAAGAGACGGGGGAGAAAGAACCGAATTGTCAGATTAAGAACCAAGTACAGAAATAATAGCACAAACAAAAAAGTACCAGGATGTGCCATGCCATTAACACTGTATCGCAGAATAGTGCTAGCTGAGATTTCTGTGACTACACGAGAGCACAAGTTTTAAAAAGGTACACTTCTCAATTGCATTATAGCGCCGTCAGATCCCCACATTTATCACTTTTGATGTTTGAAACACAACAGTCCACAAGTGTAGGCTGTATAGGGGAGGGCTGACAACGATGTGAGCCATTTGAGAACCGTAGGAGTAGTAGAGAGGGGTGTCATGTGCGGGAGATCCATGAGGAAAATTCAGACAGAGTATCCCGATAAGATGACACTCATGTCCAGAGATAGTGTATATACAGTATAGTCATCAGCCTATATTTGACGGCTCAGGTGTGCCGTGCACTGTGACATACTGACCTGGTCATAAAGCTGCTTTCCGGTGGTGTTTGGGTGGAAGGAAAACTCCATCTCTGCATCCATGGTGGTTACCCGGACATTTGTCTGCAGAGTAAAGATCACGCTTGTTTTCAGTTCAGACGATAAGAACATTTGTTTAAAGATTCTCTTATTCACAGTCTCACTGTAAACTGAATCACTGTTATTAGGTCATCTGTATTATTATTATTAGTAGTAGTAGAAGTACTAGGTATTGTATTAGGATTACTTTTATATAATAGTATTATACAAAAGAAAATATATTATAATTTGCAAACTATTAATACACTTGACCAATACACGTGCCATTCGTGCGTAAATGTTATGCAAGTGATGTAAATGTTGAGTGGATTGTTCATAAACCCTAATTGCCTGCTATCTCATTAGACTTTGTACTAACCCTGAAAGGTGCTACAAGGTTGTACAAAAGCAGATTAAAAACTTCATGATAATCTGTGCTTGCCAAGTTGCCTTTTAGATTCCACCATGGTTAGTATTAGCAGCCATTACCATTTCCAGTATATTCCCATACAAAAACTTTTATAATGAGTACCTAAACCACCCAACTATAAAAGTGTCCCACAGCCCTTGAAGGTTTAGAAGGCATAGGCGTACTAGATAATAGAAATTACATAATTTTTATGACGCCATACACACCCCGAGTGGTTATAAAGACAAACAGACAAATGTGGGCAGCAGAAACTGTTCATAAAACCTGAACAACTTTTTAAGCACAGTGTTATTTTCATCTTAATAACCCATTCCTTAATGCTAGTGAGGGGGCAGGATAGTCTGGTGGTCTAGGTGTTGGACTCCCAGCTGGAAGGTCAGAGTTGGCCTACCTTGAGCATCCTTGAGCAAGATGCCCAACCCCTATCTGCATGTACTGTAATAGCAGCATGTAATTGTATGTCACTTTGGACTACACTGTAGTGACTTGGAAAAATGTTACTATGTCAATAATAAACGGAAGCAGGTTAGGTTTCACAGATATTTTTTTACTTATTTGATAGCATAATGCTATATGCCCACTTTTGTACTATATATTCAAATATAGGCCTTAAAACGCCACACCATTCTATCAGTTATAACACAACATATATAAAGGGGGCAGATGCCAATATGACATGAAGATGAAGTCATGAAAAATAGTTAGACTGCACTGAATGCATGTATAAAGATGGGGTCAAACTCTATACTTGCATGGTTAATGAGTACCGTAAATTCCAAGGAGGCTAGGTGCCTATTGAAAATGTTTCACAAGTTTTTAAAACAGCAGCTAAAATGCAATTCAGCAACAAACAAAAATAATCGTATAGAAACCTGTTAAGATGTATTTTTGAAAACCCATGAAAAGTGACATACTCTACTGCTAAACACCTTTGCTCTTAACATTTTTATGCATTTTAGAATTTGCATAAAGTACATTTAGGATTTCATTTCAGTGCCTGATTGCCCAGTGTTAGGTTAGTTAAGTTGACTGTTAATGAACTTTCACAACTTGTAACTGGTAAAACATCTGCTGACACAATGAATAATTTGTCACTTCAGTATATCTAATAATGTTCTTACCGTTTTGGGCATCTTGGCTGAGTGGTCTAGCAGCTCCTACAAAAGAATTGCGTTCCCCCAGCTGACTGTGCATGCAGTGGCCTACAACCAGCAAAACCCCACCTGATAAAGAACACAGCTCCCGCACTCTCTGGCACTCACAAGGGCAGGGCCAGTGTCCTTTGAACCGAGCTATAGATCACCTCCACTGACGTGATAGGCTTAAGACACACTATCAGATTCAAATCGACAGCCTCGCCTCCATGATGACTGCTCACGACATGGAGAGACCAGATGAACAGTTCTACCCGTCTGCACCATGACCTTTGATCAAAAATGCTACCATATAGCCCGGAAATCCTATTTCTGTTGCCTATTTAGAAATGGAGTCATGACACCATGGGACATGAATGTAATGATTAATTATTACAAAGACATAGTCAGAGGTTTGAGACTGAAAATGTATTGTTGATTAAACACAAGGGCACATCTGACAGTACTTGAAGTCACTGTTTCAGATCACTCGAGGTAGTATGGACATTTCTTTGAGAAAAATACTCAGTTTATACGCCATGTGCAAGTGTTTGTTTTATATTGATTTGCAAAAACGTGGCTAAATAATGTGTCCATATGCTCAATATATTAAGATCTTTTATTTACTGTAATCTTTTAACAAACTATAATGACATTTTGCTCATACACAACTGTATTAGCAAAATGTTAGGCAATACCCAATTCTTAAACATATTTTCATATTAATAATGGTTTATACATTGCTTCACAGCCACTATGGTTATCAAACAAAATTATTAAGTAACCTTTAGTTTAGTGGAATTATACGTTCTTACTGACCCCTTGTGTGTAAATTACTGCTGTGCCATACAGTATTATACAATAGTATTAGTACTGTCAACAACACACATCTGACCCTACCAATTTATTGCACTTCTCAAATAAAATGTTTCTAATAGAGATTCTGATCTAAATGTATGCAATAAAAATCCATAAGTGAAATCAAATCAAATGATAAACTGTCTTTTACAAATGTTCTTAGAATTCATCTTTGGTTTGAAAATTAGGCTGGTCCTCTGGTTTGAAGTTTTTATTGGGACTTCCATCTTTATTTAGGATACGAGATGCTGTGTAGCCCACAATAGGATATTTTATTTTGTATGTGCCTTCAAAAACACTTTCCAGCGACATTAGCTCCTCTTCAGTGAGCCCAGTCTGCCAACAGAGAAAAAGATTGAACTATTAATATATTATATGGATTACTTTTTAATCATTTTGGTAGATTATTAACAAGCAAAAAATAATGTCTATTGGCTACCTTGCTTGGATATTACAGGAAAGGGAATGAATGACAGTCAACAGTTGCCTATTTCATCAGAGGTTCAGAAAACAGAAATACCAATCTTGCATTTGATTTGAATTGCCTCAACCTAAGGAGTTGAGTGAATTAGAATGAGTTGGTTTAGTGCATGTGGAGCAAATACATTGTTAGTAGCTCTATTTCTGCAGGTCTACCTGTTGGATAAAGAGTAGACAAAGGAAATTATTAGTGTTTTTGTTCTGGCTCGTTTTGACCAACTCACAGTGTCCGATGTCAAATCAGCCGGATCAAGTGACATCTTGGCCACAGCCCTTGAAGAGTCTTTACCAACCAAGACATTGTATGGGGCATTTTTTCCATAGAACTCTGCAAGAATACAAAAACATATGTTGGTGCTATATGTTGTCATGGTTTTTCAGTTTAAAGAGCTGAACTGAATTGCAAGTAAACTGACAGATGGGTTGTCAGTTTAAGTTGAAATCCTCCCAGAGAAACTCACTTATGTAGCCCATTATTTACTGTACCTTTTCCCTCAGTAACGTCAAACACGACTCCTTTTATTGCCATGTAAATGGGCTGCCCTTCCTAAAACGTGTAACAGGGTGGGAGAGGAGATGAACTTATCTTATTTTCCAAAAAAGGAGACACCCAGTAACACCCGCATGCATGCACGCACGGACACGCAACACAAAATGAATGAATGAGACCTGTCCCACTGATCTCGTCAAGAGCTCACCTCACTCCCGTCGTAAGTTTTCAGCTCTTCCTCGGTAAATAATCGGACGGGTTTTGTGGCAGGTTTATGAGTTACTTTAAGTTCATCCGCTAAGGTCGAACAAAGAGCAACTAACAAGAGAAAAAGTTGCACCGTTGCCATGGTGGTAGGGTGCTGTTTACTGTTTGTCAGAATGGTTTAGATTGCTACATGCGGAAATCCTTTGCGAGGGTGAATCGTATAGGTTGAAGTCGCCTGTATTTTGTGTCCCCGCCTACTGTAACGTATTCTCTATTATCTCCACGATAAAGTTCCATTTCTTTTGAGTCTATGGTTATATGAGTTGCGGGTCATATGGTTTTCGGGGACATTTTTGGAATCTGCATATTTTGTATTTGTAATATCTGATTGTCGTTCGTCATACCTACAACCATATCCAACCAAAACAAAAATAAAAGTTATGTTTCTATTGAATTAAATAATGAATTGTGTTCATTAACAGCAAATGCATAATGTCCCAGTGTGTTTTTGTAAGAAATAGTAATGCAGCATGCAACTAGTGGTTTGAATTTAGATCGATATTTCCTGTAGGTAGGTAGGTAGGTAGGAAGGACGCAGTTGAGCAAGTGAGAAGGATACTTGACGTGGCCTCTTTGGACACAGCCCATTGTAGTCTAGCTACACTCATGTCACGGGATGGGACATTACCATACCGCGGTGTCTTCTTTCTGGTAGTTTGCGAGAGAGAGAACAGTGGAAATGTCTTTTTCTATCATGAATAGGCCTACTGAACGTTGACTTAACATTTAACAGGAATAGCGTACCACACTAGAACTGATTGGTTTAATTGGAAGACGTACGTCGGAATGCTTAGAAAAGAAGCTTCTCGACCATACCAAGAGGTAAGTTATATGTCAATAGGAACCTTCAGAATGTCTGCGTAACTGGACTATAACCCACTCATTCTCTTTAAATAATCCTTATAAAATGCCTGTGACTGTACAGCTGAAGGCGGTGTTGTGCCTCATTATTTCCAATACAATATCCATTTGTATCTTAAGAAATTACTTTTTAAAATGACTGAAATTAGAAAATTAAAAATACTTTGTAATCCTGGTAGACCTACTGAATTTGCAAAACATTTCTATTTTGGTGTAAATTATATTTTTGGGGATTACAGGACAAAAGTAGTTTATACAATCTAAATGTACAAATAATTTCAAAAAACCTTACTACCCATCCAGTTTGATGATGAAAGTGACACACAGTCTCCAGATATATTTCAAGATGCTACAGATGACCTAGTACCAGAAGAGCCCAATGGCAGCATCTCACAAAATGGTAATTGCTCTTTACCACCAAGTTAAAACTAGGATTTTGAAATAGTTTATTTGCATGTTCACAGCACAGAGTTTATTGATAAATTAAGCGATAGGTTAAATGAGGTCTGAGGAGTCTAAATGAGGTATTCATTACTAGCTCCACATTATCCTTTGAAAATGTTTCTTCTTTTCACTTCATTCATCACAGAGGAAGACGTGAGTGGAAGCAGTCCCTCAATTAGATTCAGTAAAGCCTGTCTGAAGAATGTGTTCACGGTGGTTCTCATCTTCATTTACCTACTGCTGACCACAGTGGCAGGCTTCTTGGCCTACCAAACTATTACTGACTTCCTGGAGAAACTCACCCACCCCGTCATGTCTGTCACCTACAAAGAGGTTGATCAATTTTCACCACCCGGTTCGTAAAGAAATAAAAATCTCAAATAATAAAGTGGGGTTCTGTATCTTTCAGGGTTATTGATTGGGCCAGGAACAAATGCAGGATTCATAAACTATTTACATAATTGTATTTGGACAAATTGAGTGACTGACTTGTAACACAAGTGTACAGAAATATGTATTTGTGTTGCACTGAGGCATTTGTTTGTGTGTTAATATTTAAACAGGTATTGCTCTGTACCCTGGGAATGCTCAGCTGTTGAGTTGCCAGCATCACTACCATGACTATATCCCACCTTTAGTAGCACCAGGGAAGCCTCAACGAAGAGATTGTATTATTGAGGAGGTTACCTATATCGGACCCTTCACAAATCAAACAAAGGTCAGAGATACAGTAGACTACACGATAGAATTTGTTCTTATTTAGGGGTTTTTATAGACATGAAATACAGTTGTAGTGTGTACGTTTTAGTGGCATAGCACAAACCTCCCATTTAGGCATTGTGGTATTTCACTGTGTATTGTATACATACCTGAGCAGAATTGGTGTTTTGTTGCCACTTGTGTAATCCATCATTTAAGAGGCACTACTTTAAGGCAAAGGAGGCCTACCACCATTGTGTTTGGATGAGAATTAAAAACAATTCTCTTCAATTGAACTTGACTCCCAGTAGCTAGATAATACACACTAGTCATTTACTTTGACTGTATCACTATAAGCAATAGATGAATGAGTTGTTACTTTTTAATGAGGTTAAATCCCAACTGGAGGGCCAGGATCTAATTCTCGCTGACCTGATGTTGAGACAGATTCTTATTAACACACCTGTTAGTATCACACCTCCCGGGGTGTTGTATTAGTCAGCTCACCCTGTGCTGCAAAAAGAGATTTCTCTTGCAATATTACACTACAGATCACATTCTCTCACTAAATATTAACTTATATCTCAACTGAAGTCCTTTGTAAGTGAAACGTTTCCTTTTTCTCTGTCATGCTCACTACAAGATGTATCTTTTGTATTGCAGAAACACGCACTGGTGGTCCGTGGCCCATCTGATGTCAGAAACAAAGAGTTGATCTTCATGCAGTTCAGTCAGAATGAAACGGAAGAGGACTTTAGTGCCATTGCTTACATGCTCTTTGCCAAGTACAGTGACTTGACTGAAAGGTATAGGTGGATGTTTTTATCAGTGTGATCCCAGATGTGAATTATATCTAAGATCTACTGGGACCTGATAGCATTTACTTTGCATTTACTACAATTGCTAAAAACAAATAATATGAACTATTTGCAAAAGTATGTCTGTGTGATGTATACATTGCTCTCGGGTAAATAACAGTTTGCATTAACTCATTGGTGCCAGCTATCCCTTATTCCTTCTTACATTCTAGTGCAGATAAATCCAAATTCATGATGGACTGTGAAAGGAATTACTCCACGTGGACCTTCTCTGGAGGGTTTAGAACCTGGGTCAAGATGTCTTTAGTGCAAACATCTGGGAAAAGCAATGAAGCTATGGAATTTCGGCAAGAGGTATTACTGTTTTATTGTCTTAACAAATGTTTGACCTCCATATAATGGTCTTCATGATAGGCTTATACTAGCTCATAATTAACTTGTTTATAATCTAGTCAGGTGTTGTGAAATTCAATGACAAAAGACCTGAAGAAGAGAGAACCAATCAGCTTTTCTTTGTTGTGTTTGAATGGCGGGATCCTTTTGTGCAAGAAATAAGACTGGTAAGGTCCAACACTACCTGATCCAAGGCTTCAGATGCCTTCACTGGTCTGAGTAACACTCCCCTCCATTTTTTTCAATACAGATTGTGACTGCAAACGCCTGGAACTCAATTGCCATTCTTTGTGGGGTCTTCATGGCTCTTTTCAAGGCTGCTAATTTCGCTAAACTCAGTGTTAAATGGATTATCAAGATGCGTAAAAGGCACCGTAGGAAGATACCAAGAGAATTAAATCAAATAAGTTGAAATATTTTACGAATATTCATTTTATTTTTATCGATGACAGACCTGTTTTCAAGGTCCAGGTTATCTAAGTGATGGGCATTCCTCTAATATTATAATTATGTGATCAATAACATGATAATGTGTTTTGACATCACTTTCACAGTTTTGCAAGATTATGAAAGTGTATTTTTGTTTCTTTATTTGTAAAAATGTTTTAAATGAAACGCTTAAATGGAAGTTGTTCTGTTTATGCTCTTTTAAATGGTGGATATCAGGCAACTTTAGCTGGACAGTGATGCATTCTATTTTAACTTTAAAGTTAAAATCTTAAACTTATAGGTCAAATTACAACTCAGTCATTGTTTTGCTTGTACAGTAAATCCTTGTTCTGCATTTTTACTGCTTTTATCCTGTGTGGCTTCATTACAAATGTAGCATATTGCTGAGAAACGACACTGGAAAATGTTTTTTTGTTTATGTATAAAATGTTTCTGAATGCTGGAGACCGAAACGGACATGTCTTGTATGACTTGTTTGTTATGGGAGTTAAGTCTTTCTTCAGGGAACTTATTATCCAAATTCTTCTGGATTATGAAATCATTTTTCAAAAAGGACTAAAGTTTCCATAATTTACAGTAGGCTTTTCATGACACTGTTTTTATTTCTTTGCTGCTGAGCTCAAATATTATGCTAAATTAATTGTATAATGAGTGTCTTGCATCACATTGGTTTTGTATTTGATAGGTTTTTTACTGGATGTTGCTTTTACTTTATTATACTGGAATTCTGCAAAATCCGAAATTATTCACCACCTGGAATGTACTTGAATTTATGTAAATGTATTAAAGCATCTTTACATTTCACTCAGCCTGACCTGCAAATATATACTGAATAAAAACGTAGGCACACAAACATGTTATTATTACACTGCTCAAAAGAATGAAGGGAACACATAATCATCACAGTATAACACCTAGTCAATTCAACTTAAGGGATATCAGTCTGTCCAGTTAGGAAGCATAAGTGATTGTGAATCAATGTCACCTGTTTGGGTGCAAATTAAAGTGACAACAGGTGTACTGGAGAGGCAAAAGAGCAGCTCAATTCGCCAGAGAACACCAGAATTGGCAGATCCGCCATTGGTGCCCCGTTCTCTTCACAGATGAGAGCAGGCAGCATAATGTTCACCACGGCTGCCTGCTCTCATCTCAATTCTGGTGTTTCTGGCAAATGCCATTCAAGCTGTACGGTGCTGGGCTGTGAGCACAGGTCCCACTAGAGGACATTGGGCCTGCATGCCACCCTCATGGAGTCTGTTTCTGACAGTTTGGTCAGAAACATGCACACCAGTTGCATGCCAGAGGTCATTTTGTAGGGCTCTAGCAGGCTCCTCCTGTTCCTTGCAAAAGGAGCGGATACCGGTCCTACTGCTGGGTTGATGCTCTTCTACGGCCCTGTCCAGCTCTCCTTGTGTAACGGCCCGTCTCCTGGTATCTCCTCCATGCTCTTGAGACTGTACTGGGAGACACAGCAAACCTTCTTTCGACGGCACGTATGGATGTGCCATCCTGGAGCATCTGGACTGCCTGTGCAACCTGAATGGGTTGCAGGTACCTCCTCATGCTACCAGTAGTGAAAAAGACACTAGCAAAACTAGAAAAGAATTAGTGAGGAAGTATAAGGAGAGAGCAATTGTCAGTGCAAAACTATTCGCTTTTTGGGGGTTGCCTCCCCAGTACACCTGTTGTGACTTTCATTTGCACCAAAACAGGTGACATGCTTCCCAACTGTAAAGATTGATATTCCTGAAGTGTAATTGACTTGGTGTTATACTGTGATAATTACGTGTTTCCTTAATTTTTTTGAGCAGTGTATTATTATTTTAGTAGCAGTATTTTAGCCTCGCGAGATTATGGATTGCCAGCCACAGCTTTACGTCACAGACAAGCGACGGGACTTGTTTAGATCAGTTATCTCAGCTGATGGCTGCTAAACATTTAGCACACCACCCTCTCTAGGAGCTCCGACTAGCTCTTGCATAGTGCTGTATCAAACGTATTCAATTGAATTCCACGTCAGGCAGGATAGCGAAGACGTTATTGTTTAGTTTCTAAATACGCTGGGCTGGGACATGGATGTGGTGACTGCTAGCCTACTGGCTAAGTCTGCTGCAGCGGTGGAGATGGACATGCATTAGTTGCACAATTTGGGATACTATGAAGGTTGGTACAAACAGCACTATCGTAATGTTTCCAAATTAAACAATTTTGTATTTTTGTGATATGAAGTGGTAACAGCGTTGCCTTAATGCCTGGGAGGTCCGATTCGTTATGCTCGCGTAGCCTTTAGCCAACAGCAACAGATTCTACATTATATTGTTTGTTTCTGCACAATGTACCTGCAGCAGAGTTGGTTGATATCATGTTGTCTTGTTTGTTGTTTGAACAAATTAGATGCGTGGCAGACACACGCACACCTACAATATAACAGTGGCAGCTAGAAAGCTAAAGTTAGCCTTTTGCTAATAACAAACGTCCTGTATTCCCCGAACTCTGCCCATTATTTCAAAACGTGCTAAAAGTAGCCATGCAATTATACACCCACAGCAAATATGCTGGAAACAAATGTCTATTTTAATGCATTGCACCAACAACATTGCACATACAAAGCCGGTCCAAAGCAGGCGTTATTATTTTAACAGCATGTCCAACAAAGGATAATCAAATAAATAATAAAGACATTCTTGCCTTTCAAGGGTTTAACAGATGACAGTCCTTGGACTCACCGCAGAAGTCGTTTACGTTACATCTTTGCTAAATGTTGAGCGCCCTGACCCTACTACAGAATGGCGTTTTCTTATTGTTTGGAGATTACGCCAGTGCTCGCATTATGTGGAAATAAATTTTACTTTTGACATATTTTGGATATATTGATAGATTAGCAAACATTTGTTTGCTAACTGATGAAAGTTAAAAGTAAACTGCCGGCGCGCCTTAAATACGTCACCCCTTCCTAAACTATTTTGGTTATCCTTGAGTAAGAATGCTGAAGCTGTAAAACGAATACCGATGTAAATAGTTTCGCTTTTACTAATATATTATAACATTGCTATATTGACATTACTGGGGCTTTGCTGCTCAGTGATTCGATACCTGTTCGAGACACGTGGTGACGTTTTTGATCATGCTGGCGTGATAGCTTGCATGGCGCAAAATGCTTACCTTTTTTATTTCTGACTAACGTTACCTAACGGTTTCGTAATTGACAAACACACTATTATCCAGTGGGAATCTGTGGCTTTGACAAAACGTGTAAGTTTGCAACACATGAGTTAATCACAGGCCGTGGTATGGGCAAATGTTGATAACGCCATTTGTTTTTCTAATAGGGAAAATTCGTTAGACCCAGAAGTCCTTATTTGGGTTGGGGCAGTGGGGCACCCTGAAAATGACGTAGTACTACATAGTTGCTATGGCAAGATTTATAGTAAACATCCACTTGTGGAGGATAACTGAAACGGCTGCCTCCGTGACAGATTAATGTGGGTGTGAGGCACATTACAATCCTGTGCCCATAATACTGTTATAAATAACTGTCCTCATTGTAAGCTGGTAGTGAAGTGAATAGACACTTTCATGGTGGTATACTTTATAACGTCATAAACCAAATATAGGCCTAACTACTAATGACAGGACTTTTCCCATATTCCATAGTCTGTCATTCTATATTAAACTGTATGAAAGCACCCTGATTAGATAGCCTTTCAGTGTGCCCACAGCCTCTGATCATGGCGCCTGGTTATGTTTTAAAATGAGGGAGCAAACTTAGAAAGATACATAGAAAACAAATTGTAATTTACAACAAATTACAATTTGATTAGTTATGTTGAGGGTGCTATGAAACCAAGAATGCATCAATAACAATATACAATTGGGTGGATAAGGACAGGACATTTTAATTAGAATGGCTATTTCATATTTGAAATTATATTTATAAAAGCATTGTGTAGCCTAAAATGGTAGTAATCAATGCAAACACACATTATTAAACCATCAATAACTCACAGCAGTCAACGTGTTTCTGTAGTAGTGACAAAACGTAAAAAATATTAGCAGTTTGAACTAAACTGAAGCTCCCTACAAAATATTAGCCTACGCCAAACACACTTTAAGACACATGCCGAATTAAACATAGACTCAGAACACTGTTAATTCACCGTCTATACTGTGTGTGTGACGGTATCTGAGGAGTTTTTCGGCCATTATCAAAGTAACTACACGGTTTGCTGCTCACCTGTGTCACAGACTCACTCCTGTGTGGATTCGACTGAACCAACTCAAAGGGTGGTCCAGAAAGGTTTTGTTTTTTTTAAACTTGTTTTTGTAAGTTGATCATTGATAGAGGCTGCTTAAATCTAATCACCTGATTGCGGGTACTGTATGATACATTTATTTATAGCTATTGAAAAGATCAGGGGCTAATGCTACATTCATGTGTGTCTGAATAATCGGAAAAATTATTTCCTGACTGGGAAAAAATTAATGTCAACGCCCCCTGAAGTCGGAACAACCACTTGGTAAGTTGAAGAAAATTGGTACAGGAGTTGTTGATGTCATACATGCTGAAACATGGCAGACAACAGTGTTTGGTTGATGACATTTTATTAATAGGGAAAATTCACGTATTGCATATATATATTTTGCATGTAATACGGTATTAGGTTGTAACGGTTAGTTGTTGTCCACGTAGAGTGACCTAGATTAAGTTATGTTTTAGCAGTAACCCTGATAACAAGTCAGGTAAAGCATTGTACTGGTACAACACCTACGCTCTGATAATACAACACATCTTTGTATTACATACATACATGTTGTTTTCACATTCCGACACATGAACACACTGAAGTCGGAGGAACGACTTCGCTACTTGGGAAATGGGACCATCCGAGGAGCATGTGAATGCAGGATATGTCAAGTTTGCCTGGGGCTTGTCTTAATAGGTTTAACAAAACACTTGTAACAGTCCTACGTTGCCAGTGTCACAAACACGCAGACCAACCTTGCCTCTAAATCCGACAAGCCAATACTCACCAAATAGACCAAGCAGCACTAGCAATCAACACATTTCAGTCTAAAGTCAAAGGCCAAAATACAATATATCACATTAAGTTGGACATGCGCAGAAGGTCGTGGGGTTGAGCCCTTGAATTGGTGTACCTGTAAGCATCCTTGAGCAAGATGCCTAACCCCTATCTGCTCCATGTAATAGCAGCATGTTATTGTAAGTCGCTTTGGATAGAAGCGTCTACTAAATGACGTAATTGTAATAAATCAAACTGGCCCTCCGATCATGCCACATGTGTGTCAAAAGAATACATGGCAAGCTCGAAGTCTGATTGGTTAAAGAATATGACAATCAACAACATCGTCCCCATTTGCTTCAACAGCAGAGGGGATTCACTCACAGTCTGTTGTTTTGCTATAAACACCTCCTTTTTCGTGGCGAAAATACTCATGATCGGACTTAACGACGCCACTCCACTTGCTCAGGCACCTATACCTCTGATAATGTCTTTAGGGGTCTCTGTTGCTTTGTAATGCATTCTGGGTATATGTATTTGACACTAGGGCTGGGTATTTGCAAGGACGATACGATACGTATCACGATACAAGGGTCACGATACGATTACATTGCGATACATTACATATTGCGATATTCCACATAGTAAAAAATAAAAACAGCTGAAATACCACACATCGGCTT
>JAODLI010031884.1:0-19525 GCA_027575585.1 Percopsis omiscomaycus | reverse complement strand
TATACTATTGCTAAACAGCTTTATTGATTAATATTTACTAAATCTATGCAAGCATAATATTCATAATTTCTAACAGTATGCACACTCTCTCTCTCGCACACTGCATTGGCTCTTGGGAGGGGGTGATAAGCTTTTATGTATGTATTTAAGTGAGTGTGTTGGTGTGTGTGTGTGTGTGTCAGGGGTCTTGTAAATGAGAGACTGACGTTAAGAGCCTCGCAATGTGCCAGAGGAGGCCTGCATGCTACTCTGGTTGCTGCCTTCTTATCCAGTGATCAAACGAACATGGCATTATGTCTGAGCGCAGGGGGAGGTGTGTCGTCCTCGCTACACCACTCCAGGATTACAAACTGTGTTTTTCTTTGTATTGCACCACTTTTTCCTCTGTTTCATTCTGACTCTCATGTTCCCTCCCCTCTCTGTCCTTTTAGCTAGCTTTACATCCATCCATGTATATATCCTATGTATTAGATTTCCTTCTTTCTCCTTTCTGTCTGCTTCTCCTTTCGTTTCTCTCCTTACCCCTCCCTCTCTTTACAACTGTCTTTTCTTCAACTCTCACATGCTGTGAGAGTTGTTCCTTCCCTCCCTTGCTCTCGTGCTCTGTCTGACTTAGGTGTGGTTTGGAGCACCGCGGCCGAGCCAAGGGAGCTGTTGGGATGAGTGGACTCTTGTCTGCATGACAGTATTGTCTGATTTGACATTTCACCAGAGACTAGCTTATTAAAAAAATAAAAAATACAAATGCAAAGCATGCTGCCATAATATACTGGGGACATCATAGTTTGGAATCAGCATATAGACACACAATATCCTCCTTTCCTCTGGTGTGTATGGCCTAATAAAGCTGCCATTGCGCAAGTGTATGATTCAAAAAGGCTGTCAGGGGAGGCACTTTGGAAGACACAGAAGGGGTGAAAGACACATGCAGCCTTTTACAAACCAAAAGTTTACAGTTACTGCATTTAGCAGACGCTTTTATCCAAAGCTACTTACAATTACATTGTTCTATTACATGGAGCAGATAGGGCTTAGGCATCTTGCTCAAGGATGCTTACAGGTACTCTGGGGCTCAACCCCACGACCTTATGGCTGGGAGTCCAACACCCAGACCACTAGACTATCCTGCCCCTATCCTGCAAAAGCTCTTCTTCCCACGATGATATAAACAGATGACATCACAGGGTGGTCCGCGCTGCATTGAGCCGAGCGGAGCTGGTCCTCACGGGTCTGCCAAACATATGGTGGCAGCCGTGCCACCAGAAAAAATGTAACTAGACACAACATGGGAAACCTTTGCTTCTTCGGTCTCCGCATTTCAACAGTCAAGATGTGCTTTCATAGGCCTCTGTGTGATTGCTTGTAAATGTTAAGAAGAATGTTGGATTAAGATACCTGGAGTAAAATCACTAAGATCCAGGCGCTCTGAGCACCCCGAGCTTGGACAGTTGCCTGCGGTGGCCAGTTTATCAGTTAATTAGGTCAAGAAATCTTTTAACGCATGCCCACCCACACAGAGGAGATTTTGGAACAAATGGCTACTCACAACTGTCCACCATTTAGATAGGGAGATTTTGGAAAGGGGTAGAAGAAGGGAGAGAGGGAATGAGTAAAAAGAAGGAAGGATAAAACTTTTACTGCTTTTTAAACCTAGATTTAGTTGTAATAAAATGTATTTGTGTGCACCGGAGTTGAGTATATGTAGAAGCTGTAATATTGTGGTGATATGTTTGTTATGTTTGGTCCTAATAGGTCTCCATTATAAATATTGTTCCTGCTTGCCCCCATTTATCAGGACTGTTTAATCAATATTGTATGCATTATCATGTATCCTTTTCATTTTATGATAAATTCGATGTACATCCAATGATATGGGAAATCTAGCTTTCCCCAACTACACTACTTTTGGTGGATGATTTTTATTTATTTATATCCAGTCCATTCATTTGTTTTTCTCCACATTTTGTCTCCAGATGAGATGCCACAGGGTCCTCACCTACCTGCGGATATTTGGGACCGCCATGTTTGGTGTCACTCTCCTCGTTGGCATCGCCACGGCCTACATTATGGGCTACCAGTTCTTCACGACCGCCCGCAACCACCTGTCGTTCGGCTTGTACGGCGCCATCTTGGTGGTCCACCTCATTATCCAGAGCCTCTTTGCACTCCTGGAACACCGGAACATGAGGCGATCCTTGGAGACGCCGATCAAACTGAACAAGTCCCTGGCGCTGTGCATCGCCGCCTATCAGGAGGACCCGAACTACCTGAAGAAATGCCTGATGTCAGTGAAGAGGCTGACCTACCCGGGCATCAAGGTGATCATGGTGATCGACGGGAACACGGACGATGACATTTACATGATGGAGATATTCAAAGACATCATGGGGCGGGACAGGGCGGCCACGTACGTGTGGGGGAGCAACTACCACCACAAGGGGCCTGAGGAGAGGGACGAGAGCTACGCGGAGAGCCTTCAGGAAGTCTCCAGGCTGGTGCTGAACAACAAGTGTGTCTGCATCATGCAGAAGTGGGGAGGGAAGAGAGAGGTCATGTACACGGCCTTTAAAGCACTGAGCAGGAGCGTGGACTACGTGCAGGTAGGACTGTTAGCAGGCTGGGAGGATGGATGGGTGCATGGATATGTACTGTAGATAGATGATGGATGGCAAATACATGGGATGTTAGGAGGATGGATAAATGGAGGGACAGATGGATGGACAAACAGTTGGATGTTGGCTGGATAGATGAAAGATGTATAAAAAAGAGAGATTGATGGATGGATGTCTAGATGGATGCATAAATATAAATAGACTGAATAAATAGACTAGACTCATAGAGGGCGAGGGAGGAAAATGTGAACATAAGGACGGATGAGAAGTGGAGCATTTTGGGTGAAGGAGGCGAATGAGAGGAGGGAGCGATAGAGGTATCAGAAAAAGGTGTGTAGAGTTTAAAATCTAAAGAAAGTCTGTTTCAACAGAAAAAGTAACAAATGATAGGGTTTGGATAAGTCTAGGGAGCTTCCAGAAGGTTCCGAAAAGAACCACAGAGCAAGAGATAGTGACGGTGTGAGAGAGACAAACGGGATTATGTGTATATGCAATTGTGTGCTTGTTCTGAGAAGGTGGATGTCCTAAACCTGTGTGTGCAGACACATTCTGAGGCAAACACACACAATGGGGGCAAGATGGAGTGATAGGAGAAGACATGCAGGTAACACATAGGAATGGAAGTGAGGGATGGAGAGTAGAAAAAGAGAGAGAAAGGGATGAGGGAGGGTGCGCATGATGTACATTTTGTCATGTGCACAGTGAGACTGTCTGCGTAGCTCCAAAAATGTGTGTCCACGCGAACCTGTGTTCGTCGACTGCGCATGTGCGATACTGAACGTGCGCTAACAGAGCCATGTACCTGTAGGCTGAGCTTGGTATCAAAATACAGTGGTAGTGCGCGGAGAGCAGAAAGTAAAGAGCACTGTGAAGAGCCCGAGATCTTTTTTTTCACAGAAATTAGCATCTCATCATCTACAACAGTGGTATTCAAAACCTGAGTTGGGACCCATAACTGTGTCACAGAATGGCTTGTAACCACTTTTTAAGTAACCTTTAACAACATATACTGTAGTTAAGTATCTAAACATGATTCCAGGGTGTAATATATAGGCAGGATTACGTGTGTTTATTTACCTTAACATGAAATTGATGCTGACTGTATTTATATAGAGAAGTAGTCTATAGTTTATAGCAAAAACCAGCAGACAGCTACATTTACTTTTTTACATTCAAAAAAGTTAAGTCACAAAAACTATCCAAGCTAATAAATAAACTTGGCAGCGCATTTCAGGCTAAATTTACTAATGAGCTCAAACTCTAGCAGCAAGGTGTACTACCATTGTATGAATATTATTAGACCAAAATAACGAGTAGTAAATGTGTTCAAAGGAATATGTGTTTTACAGCACAATATTCTGCGGCATTATAAATCCATGAAACAATAGTGAGCCTTTTCTAATGTACGTATGTCTTATTGCAGGTCAGAGAATCGAAAGTAGATGTTAGTGCTTAATTACCTTTGAGAAAGCCAATCTAAAGTGGCTTGGTAGTCAGAGGAGTAACTCAAATTTTCAAAGGTCAACCAATGGCAAGGGATTACAAGCACACATTACCATAAGTGCTAAGCATGTATGACTCAAACTAGTGTTGTAGCAAAGAAAAGCCAACAAGTCTTTCACAAGGGTAATATAATCAGTATAGGTATCAAAACAATTAAAATTGCTTTGCCAACACAGCCCCCTCTAGTTTTACTACAACTAAATGTGTGGGGTCACACCAAACCCAGTTTGTTGGAGTTTTCCTTTTTTTCTTTTTATAATTCCCTGTAGACTTAATCCAGATTGAACTGCTGGTTAGTGGATCTAACTACGACCAGGCACCAATTAGTCACCATACCCAGCATGGGGTCTTAACTGAATATTTTAGATCCAGGTCATGTTGATTGACTAGAATTCATTATTCCTAAAGGCCATTTCATACCTAGGTAGTTTCATGGGGGTAACTTTCTAGTACATGATACAGCATTGTACACGTTGATACCACACCGTACAAACTGATACAGCATTTTACCGAATACAGGTTGTTTCACAACTTTTCATGCTTTCATAGCAAACGGACTGGATACAATTTCAGCGATTGCACTTTATTTGCACAAACCAGATGCTATGGGTCAAATAGAGTCCTGTTAATGATGCAGCAGTGCTGCACCAGTAACCTCACGTCACTGGTATTTGTTGTTATAACAGCTTTGGACAGTTTATTGTATGCACATTTCAATGAAAGGAAGGCACTATGGTAACATAGCTGGCCTCTAGCAAAGTCAACGATGAAACACAAATGATAGTTTATCAATGTAATCTATTGGACATTTTTATGTAATATTTAAGTTATATATATATATATATATATATAATCCAAATTTGCCATCTGGGAGGTAAAACTTAGAGCCTCTATATTGAGTTCATTGCAGATGTAAAAAAACACATATAAGCCAGATAAAAGTTTAACATACAGTGCATTTTCAGTATGGCAATGTTAAACTTGGGAAAAGTGCTTTATAAGAAGATAAAATTAAGTTACACCCAAAAGCTCCTACAGTCTCTGACTCTGAGGTCTTTAAAAAGCTGATTGAATAAGGGGTAATATTGTAGCCAAAAAAGAATAAATAAATAACATAATTACTTTAATTGTACGTGATTAGTTTAAATAGCTGTGGATTGGTAAAGAGAATATTGTAACGACTAAAAGAAAAAAATTTTAATTCACCACAACAATAACATCTGCAACAGACTGGACTCCCATAGACTTAAATAAAGATATCAAAACAGTTCACTACAACAACAGTCATGCCAATCTTCAAAATTGTATTCAAATATATCTGCAAGCCTTTTGAGGGATGTATTTAAGGTTGTTGCAGACATGCTGTATACGTTATTTTACTGTCAGGTTAACATTGAATGAAGTCTAACATTTTCTCTGACATCTTATTTTGTTGTTCAACACTTTCAACACTACCATTTATGGAGTGCAAGAAAGAGGAGTGTAGAAGAAAAAGAGAGAAACAGAAATGCACGTGCTAAAAATAAAAATACCTTAAGCAAACGTCAGAATGATTTTTACTATGTACAGTACCTTCTTGGTTTGCGTGTGCTAGTTGATGTGTGCAATGTGTGTAACCTGATACTGTGTGTAACTGAGTCATAAATGTTTGTGTGTGCTTGTGTGAACTGTGTTTGTGTTTAAAATAGGAAATAAGAAGATGATAAAGTTTGGGTTTGAATTAATATGATTCAAACTCAATATACTGATTATACTTTTTGCAGTCATACACATATCAGTCATGTGCAAATGGGAATGTCTGTCTTTTCTCAGCCCTGTGCTTGATGTTTTACTTAGGTCTGTGACTCTGACACCATGCTAGATCCAGCATCTTCAGTGGAGATGGTGAAGGTTCTAGAAGAAGACCCCATGGTGGGTGGGGTAGGAGGAGATGTACAGGTACCATCATCGATTCACAATGCTATTGTCACTGCAATGACAAAACATATGAATTTAGACATTTTATTGGGATCAGCTGATTTGGACAATGTTGTACTGTAGAATCTCTGTCTTTGAGATAACTTGGCTCTAAATGTCCTAAATGGATCATATAATAAAATTATATTTTTTTTTTTTCAAAATACAGGCTCTATCTAACCCATCTGATTAATCCAATCTTTATCGCTTCCATGCCTTCCTCTAGATCCTAAATAAGTATGAGTCATGGATCTCCTTCTTAAGCAGCGTGCGGTACTGGATGGCCTTCAACATTGAGAGGGCATGCCAGTCCTACTTCGGTTGTGTCCAGTGTATCAGTGGGCCTTTGGGAATGTATCGGAACTCCCTTCTGCACGAGTTCCTGGAGGAGTGGTACAACCAGACCTTCATGGGCTCCCATTGCAGTTTTGGGGATGACCGCCACCTTACAAACAGGGTCCTCAGCCTTGGGTACGCTACCAAATACACAGCACGATCCAAGTGTCTCACCGAGACACCGATTACATACCTGCGGTGGCTTAACCAGCAGACACGGTGGAGTAAGTCCTACTTCAGAGAGTGGCTCTACAATTCCATGTGGTTTCACAAGCACCATCTTTGGATGACCTATGAGGCGGTGATCACAGGATTCTTCCCGTTTTTCCTCATCGCTACTGCAATACAGCTCTTTTACCAAGGAAGGCTCTGGAATATCCTCCTGTTCCTACTCATTGTGCAGGCTGTGGCACTGATCAAGTCCTCATTTGCCAGCTGTCTTCGAGGTAATATCGTCATGGTGTTCATGTCATTCTATTCTGTGTTGTATATGTCAAGCCTGTTGCCAGCCAAGATGTTCGCAATAGCAACGATAAATAAAGCAGGATGGGGGACTTCAGGCAGAAAAACAATTGTGGTGAACTTCATTGGTCTGGTTCCGATATCCGTTTGGTTCACAATCCTCTTCATTGGGATTATCTACACCGTAATCCAGGAGACTAGAAAACCCTTTCCAGAGTCAGAGAAAATTGTTCTGATCATTGGGGTGATTGTGTACGCCAGTTACTGGGTCATGCTTCTGACGTTGTATGCAGTGCTGATAAATAAGTGTGGCAAGCGAAAGAAAGACCCAAACTATGACATGGTGCTGGATGTATGATGTCATGGTCTTTTAACAAATTCTTCATAGGGTCTTCCCAAATGAATGAAGAAGCCCATATGATCACTAAGAATGATGCTAAATGGGCACAACAAAAAAGCTTGAGGTGAAAGCTGTGACAGTTGGTGAAAGGACAGGTTTGAAATCAATAACTTAATGTTAAAAGGCATTAATAGATAGAGGTAGAGTTTTTACCATTGTGAAACTACAATCCAGACCACAATAATTGAGTGACTAAAGTATTTAAATGTCACATGGATTAGAAAGCCAAGACGAGTAGAAAGGACTTTGTGAGCTGCTCTCTTTCTTCCTCTGAACGTTTACAAAGTGAAGTATCTCAAATTGATCACTGATTTGTAGTAGCCTTGTAGTACATCTCTCCACGGGAGCAGGTGACCAGAAGAGAGATGGCATATCACTGCTGCTGTGACTGTTTTATTTTGACAGAAACCTGCAAGATTACCTTGTTTTTTGTGATATGAATGAGTTTGTGTTACAAAAAAGTTATATTATATTATATAATTGTTAATCTATTTCTACTACCAAGATGAATGATAACCACCAAGTGGCCATCATGGGCACATTTAATCCAAAGATTTATTTTGTTGTTTGACCTTCCACGTGCCCTTGCTCACTTCCTTCCTGCAGGTAATTGGCAATGAGGCAAGTGACATCCCTCCATGGTGGCTGGGTCAATTTTAGCCTCCTGGTAATCTTAATGCCGTTGTTTTAACTTGTCTTTTTGGAGGTGAATCTTAGCGTCTTAAAGGATCTGAGCAAGGGCACTTACAGTACTGGTGTCAAGGAACATTTTGAAATGGAACAGGTCCTATGTTTCCTAAAGATGGGAGTGGACATGAGTTTAATTATTATGCACTTTTATGTCTCTCCTGTCGTCCAGTGTGATGACATATATAGTAGTAATCTAAATAAAATACCTCAATGGTTTTCTGTGCATTGCATCAAGGTGCCAGGATGCTGTCCAAAGACAGCCACGTTCTGAAGGTCTCATGTAATTTATGATCTTTTTGGGATATACCGTAATAAAAAACAATTCATTTTATGTCGAAGCTGAATTTCTTTGCCTTACTGGCCATTTGCTGTAACCTTTGACCTGTTATGTATTGTGAGTTACTTATTGTTTTACGATGCATTTTTATATACTGTAGACATTTTTATTCTATTTTTACGTAGCCACCAAAGATTCTCTATTTTGATTCATTTTTTATATGAAAAAAATTGAATATTGTGTTATTGTGCTTTCAACTGTTCTGACAATGACTTATATATCTGACCAAACAATGTGAAATTATGAGCTGGGGGTTTGTCTGCAATAATAACAATAAAAATGCAATTTCTATAAGTTATTGATTTTAAGAAGGGTGATGATCTATTTGTACTTTGATAGAAAGCCAAACACTTTTACAATATGTATGAACATTCTGTGGTATGAGTTTCTACACTAAAATGAAAGACATTCTTTGGTATACAATAGTCCTAGCATCCCATTTGACCAAAGGATATTTATAATATTTATATATTATTATAAATATGAACAAAAGTCACTTGATTTTTGATAAATTAGATCAAAAGGACAGATTTTATACCAAAGCCTAATGAGACAAATATTTGAGTGAGTTTTCATGCCAAATAATCATGGGCAGTGTTATCGTAAAGCACTTTTGTCTTGTGCCAAATAAAAGAACATATGTTTTAATTTGCTTGTGTAATAAATTTATTTATTGATCTTATTTGATTATTGTTCAAATGTGTTTTAATACATGTTTGTTGGTGTCATAAACACTGACTCCATTTTGTAAAAAAAAAAAAATAATGAATGCTTTAAAGATCCTAAAAGATCTAACACTCATAAATTCAGCATTTTTGGTTTTAATTTCTACAGTGTCCTAGCTGTGTTATAGTCTGGTGTAATTTCATAATTTTCCTATTGTCAACATAGCCTACCAAAAGAGTAAACCCTACCATATTTTTTCCTAATAACTAAGTATTGCCAATCTAGCCAATAGACCTGCGAAGTGGTGTCGTCACTGCTTGCATCGGCAGTGCCTTCCGGATCTAAAATAAAAAAGTTCATAGGAGCACAGAATGGTGTTGTTCTTATTGTTCTATTTTGGGTTACACCAGTGCTCTCGCTAAGTGCAAATAAATTTAGCTTTTGACATACAGTTCAGATAAATTGAGATCTTCGTTTGCAAGTTAACCTATGATGTTTGATAACTGCTGAAAGGTAAAAGTCAGCTGCCGGCGCACATTAAGCACGTCACCCCTTGCTAAACTATTTTGGTTATCCTTGAAAAAGAATGCCAAAGCTGTAAAACTAATACCAATTGACATAGCCCTTACTAAGGTTAGGTTGCTATATTAACATTACAGGCCAGGCTTAAAATTCACTGCTGAGTGATTAGAGTGGTGATGTGTATTATATGCGCTGGAGTGATAGCTTGCATGTAGTAAAATACTTAGTACCTAATGGTCTCGTAATTGACTCGTAACACCAGTATTATCCAGTGGGAATCTGTGCCCTAGATAAAAAATGAAAGTTTGCACCACATGGTTTAATCACAGACCGTGGTAGGGGCGAATATTGAAAACGCCATTCATTTTTCTCATAGGGAAAATGTGTTAGACCCATAAATCCTTATTTGGGCAGGGGCACCTCCGAAAATGTCGTACAACTTCGCAAGTCTATGGCAGATATATTGTATCATAGTCACAGAGCTGGACCGTTACTTTGTTCAGCATAATTCATAATTGAGATGTTACTTAAGTGATACTTAAACATGAGTTTGAGTAAACTCATGTGAATAACATGAGTTATTCCTTGCTATTTCACCAGGATTTATATGGGAAAAAATGTCATCAGAAAAATAAGAGAATCAGAATCTGTGTCCACTTTCTGTCACAACTGGGGCTTGTTAAAATAAATAATCTTCAACTTCAAATGTATGCCAGCCTTGTCTTTCAACTGTAATGTCATGAGGAGACTGGTGAATGAATGAAAAACCTAAGAACAAACCAAAAGGACCAAAGAGCTATTTTCTTTAGTAATCTGGTTGTAGGCCTACATGCCTTTTGGGCAGGAAGCTTATAGTCTGTGCAATAGTCTCATCCCAAATCCGAACCCCTCACAGTGTAAAGTTACAGGGGGACAGCTCTCATTTAGTCTTTTCCTGGGCTATAAAAAGTTATCTCTTATGTGTGACATTTTCACTCTCTAGGAAGGTCAGTGAGTCCAGACATTTTTTTTAAACTGGTTTTGTTAAAGGGAGTTTCAACTGTAACTGACGGGTCTCTGCATGAGAACAGTAAATGGGTTTTATGAGACTATGGCAGGATCAAATATTTTTCCTTTGGGTTAAATCTTAAGAAGGTTTAAGGACTCTGACTGTAAATGCAATGATTTGGTTAACAAGACACACAAAACCCCTGGAGTAACCCTGAATGCATTTCAAACTATTAGTACCACACACTGGATTATAGCAACTCCATCTATCCGAACATCTAGTATTGTTCCAAATAGTTTCATTGCTCTTGTGTTAGCTTTCACCTGTATACCTTTACCTTAGAAGTCAGAAAATCTTGATTTCCCATGCTGTTATCTGACCCAATACTGACACTATCACAAGCTAACAAAATTTGGACAAAACATTATCAATCTCCAATTCAAATGCTTGACATCTTTCTTGATTTTACATAAAATGAAATGTTTACAGAGGACTTAGTCTTGGCCTGTGTATTTCCATTAAGTTCAGCTGCCCTCAAAATGAACTGTGACAGTAGGTGTATGTGACATGAAAAGAGAATGATACTGTACTGTACACACAACACCAATATGGTTCTGTATGATGAGCGACAGAAAATGTGTGAATGCATGTGTGCAGTAAATACGTTTTCTATGGTAACTGCCTATCTATGTTGCTGGATAAAAACCCTCTGTTCTCCTGTATATTTGTTTATACAGGAGCACAACACACACACACACACAATCATGCTTTCACACATAGAACTTCTTATATAAATCCAATATACAGCATGTCTATCCCTCCAGATGGCCTTCCACGCACTTTAGCTCCGTTACTTGAATCTATGATTGCAGTCCTGGAAAATAACTTTTACAAATTATTTATTTCACAACAAAGCATTGTTTTTTTTCAACTTTTAATGCAAGTATCCCCATATACCCAAACAGACTCTCTTTCTGCCTAGCTGTCTCTGCCTCAGTTTCGCTATGATGTAATAGTCATGCATGGATAACTGAGCTGCACATGGGGACAGACTAGCAGCGGCAGTAGAAACAGCCAAGCCTTACTCTCTCAATGTGCGTCAGCAGTCAATGCGATCTGTAAGATAGCCCTGCCAATTCATTACGTTACAGCATATATTAGCACTGCTGTTAGCTAGCTAATGACTCCCAGTTGGCTCATTGTCTAAGTGGAGAGTGAGTCAAAGACTAGATGTCTTTTGCATCCATATTTTTAATAGTTAGTGCATTTATGGGGTTTCTGGTCCCGTTTTATTGATTACTGGAGAGGCGTGAAAAGTATCAAGTATATGGTATTGTGGGATTGTTCAAGCTGCATATGATATCTAGGCAAATTGGCAGGCACGGTTTTGCTGTAGTTGCAAAAATAATTTGAGGCATATCCTTTGACAAAGGTGGCAAGGCAGCAATATGCAACCATAGGAACTCCCGAGTCAAGGGAGACCGCCACAGGAGCTGCGTGCATTGCCTGGCTTCACGCCGAGGCCGCCCTCTTTGAGGATGAGGTAGCTTTGCGCTACCTGCTTCAGTGTGTCCCTGGGAACTATCCGGAACTATACGGAGACTCCAACAATTACCGGAGGAGGAGGAGGACTACAGAGTTCCATCCTTTAACACTGGGGCTGATGTAGGCCCCGCCTCGCGTGCTGCCTCCCAGACTAGCACCATTGCCTCATGCTAGCCCTTCCCCCCAACCTCAGCCAGTGGTCCCCTTCCGGAGTAGCTTTCCGGGGGAGCCCAGGGGGGATATTGAGTTTGGTGCCCACGAGGAGTGCGAAGTGGAATCCATTGAGGCAGACTGCAACCTACCCAGCTACCAAGACCACGTAGCACGGTAGCTTCGCAGAAGGCTAGGCACATTAGCACAAAGCTGCTGGACGCAGTGCAGCGGGCTGCAGCTAAGCTAGGGCCTCCCGCCTCTGCTCCACCCGTAACCGAGGACTCAATCCTGGACGGCAAATTCTATGATGGAGCCTCTCATCGAGGCCCTCCACTTATCCCGCTCTTCCCGGAGGTCTTTGGGGAAGTCAAGAAGCGGTGGACGAACCCCTATTCCGCTCACTCTCTGGTACGGGGGTTTTGATGGTTTGAGGTTTTACCGATCCTGGATTTCCTGCAAGACATGTTCTAGGGAGAAGGACGCCTCAACGCTCAAAGACTACCTAGCAGAGATTTCCTTGGAATAGGCAGTTTGACACCTGGGACTACGAGCCTTCCTCGTGGTCTTACAGGCATTTGCGGGGCCTCCATTTGAGCCCCTACTGTATGCATGGCGGACATGAAACTGTTTCATTGAAATGAATGCTGTTACTGGTGCTCAACTCGGCAAAGCGGGTTGGTAAGCTAAAGTCCCTGTACTCTACTAGAGGGGTCTCATCGTCATGGGCCCTTTTCAGAGGGGTGTCGGTGGAGGACATATGTAGGGCAGGTACACATTTATACGGTTCTACATCCTGGACTTTACCAGACCCTCCATGTCCAATGTGGTGGTGGGTGCGTGTAACCTAGAGGTGTGAGCCACAAACTGTTTCATAAGCACTCCTAAGCATTCCTATCCTGGAGGTAGTTCTGCATGATGGATGCCCATAAGGGAGGGGAACTGAGGTTCCACTTCCACTCTAAACACAACCAATCAAAATGCTACACTTATTGACCAGTGTCTCACACCCACTCCTCACATGTGCAAACATGAATTGCTTAACTGAATACAAAGCAATCACTGCTTTAGTATAGGCCTATAAATAGGCCAAAGGTCAACAACTGATGCGAGCATTGCAGGAAGAATCTGCAACGCGACTATGGATGTATGTATGCGACACTACTTCTAGTACATCAAACTTGCAGATACAGAGCTAGAGTATTTGACTGTACTATATTTACTGATCTGTATATTCTTTTGTCTGTACAGAGAATATTGGAGATGGATGCATGCACACAATTCTACACATGCATGAGGCTTCAACCTCACCAAAACTTTTTCACCATAGCATTGGTGTTTACTGTGTACATTTCAACCCCTTTCAGCAGAGGACTTTCACTCTAGAACGTTGTATGGAAATGTAGATATAAGCTAAAGATAAAGATATATGAAAGACAAAAGAGCTTTAGATGCATATATGGTTTATCAAAAAATGTACCAATATGAAAAAGGTTTTGCCATTTGATTCAATTGATTAATTTTGAGATATGTTTATGGTATTTTGAATGCAGTGTTTATTTGGCAGAAGATATGAGGCATTTTTCATTTTATGTGTGCAATATTTGGATTTGTGTGTAGTGTTTTGAAGAAATTAGACCTAGTTTCAGAAAACTGTTACAGCATTCATATTTTATATTGAAATATATTGACTGGCTAATGTTTCACACAAGACCTGAAAAATGTAAAGAAAGTATGAGTATACAGTAAGAAAACCTCTGTAACCTATATAACTGATAGGCTACAGCTTAAATTTGATATTACCTTCTACCCTTGCAAGATTGCATCAGCATCTGACTGCTGGCACTGTTACAATCTTAAGTTAACTCACATATATTCTGTGATGGTGTTGAGTGGAATGCAATAGGGACAGAAGTCATCCCAGATGGATCAAGTGTGATGGGTCCGGAAACTTCACTAACCAGAACCACTATAAAACATCCAGAATTGAATAACTGACGAGCTTCAGCAGGCCTTCCCCACTGTCATGGGGCAGCCCAACTCCCTGTGTTACTGTTAATGCAACACACTTGTACTTCACAGTTCATCAATCACAACGTAAGTTGTGCTTCCCAGCTAACATGGCTCCACTGTATTTGATATCAATCCCTCAAGTCCACTCATTTCATTTTCCATTTCATATCTATATCTACCAATAAATCCTAGTTGGATGGTGGTAGTTCTGCCCAGCAGCACTTTTCTTCAGAGACCACCTAAAGCCAAACACTGCTTGTTCTTAGCTTACATTGTCCAATTTACCAGTGGATGAGAGCTCACTCATTGGCATGTTAGGGCAGGGATTTGTCTTACATATTGATGACTACCAGCCACCCGTTTCCTGAGGGGATTCCTTAATTAGAGTCAGAGGTTAGAGCAATTTTAGTTCAGTCAGTCTGAGAACTCTCCTCCTTCCTCTCTCCAAATGCCGCCTTGTCAGCTTCCTTCAACTAACTTCACTGCCTGCTTATGCTCTGTCTCTTCCTTAAACGATACTGAACTTTTGTTAAACCCTTGACTGTCTAGCTTCCTTACCTTATTATAATTCCATGTATTGTTCAGCATTAAATAATCTCTCATTCACGGTTCGTTGCAAACTGGAAACTTTCCAACCTCTGTTGTTTCTCAAAAACATGTCTACTACATTGAACAAAGTCTCTACTGGTCTGTTTTCTGGGAATGCAAAAAGTGGGCACGACTATGGCATACGGTGCTGAAACAACAGGTTAACTCTCCAATACAGGAAGACATTTAATGGAATTTGAAGCTTTTATCTGGTGTTTTGTTTTCCTTATATTGCAGGTATTTTTAGACGGATTTTTAGACAGTATCAAGGGGGGCCTCAATATGTGTATATCTCGATGATTGTGCCCCATAAACATGTGACACTTTTTGTAATAGGCTACATGACTATATGCCATTATAATATGTGATCAATCAACCTGCCAGAAAAAAGAAATCCCCAAAAAAAATATATATATATAATGATCCCTGCATAATTAATTATTATTCATTATCTAACACACACAAGATTGCCCGACCTTGTTAACACATGGGTCAGAGATTCCGTAAAGATACATTATAGCAAGTTTGTTTTTTATAAATCTGGAACTTTGCGCAGAAAGTATTTTCTACGTACACAACATTTATAAATAAGGCCCCTGGTCCTTAAATTCTATCTAAGAGTTATCCTGTTCTTTCTGCACCAAATAATAAAGTCCTACCTAAAATGTAATTAGTATAGTTTCAAATTTAACATAAACTGTATGATTTAACATATATTTATGTTTTAAGTTCAAATGGAAATACCTCAAATTTAACACCACAACAATTTGTATTCCGAGGTCATTTGAGATTTTAGGCTAATTGTTTGTTTCTGATTCATTGCTAAGACCAGTGCGAACAAGGTATTATCATCATCAGTGTGTGGGCTTATATTGAGGTAAGGAGAGTGGAGGATTGAACAAAAGTGGAGCATTGCTTTAATCATCCTTGCCTTGGTCTCTTCTCTTGCCAGCCTCTCTCGCTAACCTCCACGCGTCCTCCTCTTCCAGTCTTCTTCCTGTTCCCGTCTTCTGAAACCTCTAACCACATAATGGTCCTAATTTTGCAGCACTAATTGTTTTAAAAACTCCCATGTGTTTCCATGGCTTGAAGAGAGGCAAAACAGCCATGAAAGAGTGCAAAATAATTTTCTGAAATGCAGCATATTGAAAAAATGTTCCTTGTTCACAATAAACATACATCGACTCCAGGTAACGTTTCTGTGTGTGTTGACCTTGAAGTGCTCGTCACCCCACTGTTTCGTGTTAAGCTGAGCAGAAATGTAGTGGTTGACGTTGGTAGAGTCCATATGACTGCTGCCCTCGGGCCGGAAGGCCACCCACAGTAGAGCAGACTCTCTCTATTTTGCACATGCTACTTTATCCCTTTATTAAGCTCTCTCTCTCTCTCTCTCTCTCTCTCTCTCTCTTGTTTCTGTACCTCCCGCCTTGTTTGCCTCAGGTAGATCTTACTCAACCGTTAATGAGAAAATAATAAATCCGGTAAATGCCGTTTACGTACTTTATTTGTGACATGGGTGATGTGTGTGTAAGAGAAAGAAACAATGCAGGACAGCAAGGGAGATCTCCATCTGTGGCTCTATGGAGTTACATATTCCCCTAAAGAGAGAGAAATACTGCCTCAAGTGGAGCCCACAGCTGGGACCATGGAGCTAAGATCAAGGGAGGTCACGCTGTGTCTGTGTCTCTGTGTGCCCTCTTAAGCTTAAAGGATATGGTTAAATGTTCGAGCATAACCTTGGTTTAGCTTAATGTTTGTGGGCTGGTTTTGGTAAGGTTTAGGCTGAATGTCATCATGGCGTCAGGGACATTAGTGAGTAATGAGGGAGGGGAGGCCTTATTTTTATGTTCGCATCCTCACATGGGAAAACAATGAAACTTGGTGTAGCAGAAAACAGTAACACATGGAGTTTTCTGGGAAAGCCTTGAGATGAAAAGAACCACCACCCCACTCTAAAGAATAAAACAACAACGCAAAACTGCCAATTAAAGAATAAAAGTTATACCTTCATAAGTACAGGCTTTTGGTGCATTTCAGCATGCCCACTTGTGTCATAACATGAATTGGACTATTATGAAAAAACCTTTTGCACTTGCATAAATGCAACCTGATTGAATTAACTCATTAAGGCACTAATAATAGATCAATTTGCAATATTAGATCATTTGGTTGGGGTCATCCAAGACCATTTCTATATCTCTATGGTAACATGAGATTGCCAAATTGGTATGTAATGGATTTCCTAATTTAAGTAGATTGGTTTATTGATGCCAATGACATAATAGAAAACTACTTTTCTTATTCAAATCTGTTTGGCAGAAAAAGCATTTATAGGAAAGCTATTATGTACAATGAAATATATATAATATGTAAATGTGTGTGCATAGATGGTAACATTGGCTATATGTTTATTCTTCAACTGAACACACATCTTACACGGCTGACTTGTCTGCCCTTTTTCTTCTGCTGACATCATACTGTACTGTAGGCTGTGATGGTCTGTCATCTCGCAAATCTAATTCTGCCATTTTTCCGGTATAGTTGACAGTGGGCTTTTTACATAGTCAGTCTAACAAAAGTCACAAGGAAAAATGTATTTATTTATTTCGTTTACAGATGGTTCTCAAGACAGAGCATTCACACATTTCCACAAGCCTTGGCCTTAGGGTGAAAATAGGCAAGGTCATGAAGCAGCTAATTCATTTTCAGGACTGCGGCATTTGTACACAACAGTCATGTCACATGCAAAAGTGACACATGGGAATTCCAATAGAGGAAGCTCGATGCTATTTTGACACGGAACGATTTCACAGTAATAGGTGTCTAATCAGTTCGCAGTATGATAATTATGTGTTTAATATTGTCGGCTTCATTGTCCAAATAAAGTCATCACTCAATATTAAAACAAAGACAATGTGTTTCAAATACCAAAATAAGAACGATGTAATCCAGGTGTAACATCTCAGGAACTGCTCTTTGCAGTTCCACGCCCATATAGTCTTGTCCGTGTTTTCCTTTCACCATAGCCATGGTAAAAATATAATGTACATAATAAAAATAGGTAAACAATTACGTCAAATGTTAAATTAACGTTAATTTCACGTGTAGTTTTGTTAAGAGATTTCACAAGTCATATAGTTCTGAGGAAGAATCTAGCTTCCCCTGGCTTCCACTAGGAGTCGCCACTGGTCACATGTCCTGTTGTCAGACTTTCTAGCTTCTTCCTGGGACATGTTGAAGTGTTGAATATATTGTACGCAAAGCTAACTGATTGTTCGTTTTAAGCAGGGCAATAGCTGCTAAATGGGGTCAGATTACACAAGGGTTTACGTAACATGATCATGGTGATAAAATCAGTTGTGGTCAGTAGGTCAATGGTTTAATTCTCAGTAGAGTGTCACTCATTAGATATCCCTCTGAGTTGTTTTAGGTCGTTTTAACAAGTCACACGTGTCTTGGCGATGATAAGAAAAAAATCCTGCAACAGCACTATATTGAAATGCTTTTAAAGTGAAAGTAGTTTAAACAGGTTAAGGAGAAGCGAAAGACTAAATACGCCAGAAGGGATAAAAAGCCAAGATAAAACTATTTTGCAGATTCTGCCCTGGGAGTTTAAAAGGGCATGACCCATGACAAGGGAATTACCTCGGGCGCCAAGCTGCCGTGTTCTCAAGATAGAGCCATGCCTCATTTGACCTGCCACTGCACAGAGGAAATCCATGGAAACCAGAAATGCTTTTCTTTAAGACGTTATTTAAGACCATCAGAGCAAATCTATTTGAATCCTACCTTATTCGATGTCTCACACTACCCTGTGTGTGTGTGTGTTTATGATTGTGGGGGGGGGAGCACATTGCTGTCAGCAAGATTTTGGCAGTGAGAAGGTTATTTATTGGGTTTCAGCTTAGATGTCATTGGTGCAAGTGCCATAAAGAATAAAACAATGCATGCATGCATTTTGTGTTTCAATGGTCTTTGAAAGTCACTGCTGAAAACAAACATCTCACGCTCTCTTTATTGCTGCAACTTTAACCGCCCCACCCCAATAAAATATCTCTTTATTAATGAACATTTACACATACTTCTCAAAACAAATGTCTCTCTCTCTCTCTCTCTCTCTCTCTCTCTCTCTACACGTATACATGCACACACGGGCGGCGGTGACCTGGCTGTTGATTTAGTGTTGCCAGGGGAGACAGGGATTCTGAGATCCTGTGCTCCAGATGTTTCATAAACAAAACAGGGACCACTGGTTTCTGGAGGGCTGAAGCCCACGTCAGAAACAAACGCACACACATTTGCATGTGTGTTATCTCTGATGGAGATATGTCCTGGGTGTGTGGAAGGAGGTGGTGTCTGACGTCTCATTGTGACGTGACATCAAACACACCCAAGCTCCCCTGGGGACAGTAGGTCCCCTCTGTAAAGATCAGGAGGAAAGCTCTTCAGAAAAAATGATTTAATGGGTGTGGTACACAACCACTGTCCACACAGTAGGGTCCAGGTTATCCGTGGGTCTGCACGGCTTTATTTACAGAGTTTCCACTCCGGGTCTTAGACACTGCCCGGTATGCATGTAATAGTTACAGGATGTCATGCACAGCCTGTCTGGCCTGGTTTCCCCATAGAGCTCCCGCAAGGTTGCTCTCTGTATCTTGGCTCTCTCCCGAGCCTCCCCTCCCCCCCCAGCCTGTGCTCACTTACTGTTTAAAAGAGGGACAGGTGATTACTGACTGCCCACACCTGTCCCCCCGTCC
>JAODLI010031873.1:0-19525 GCA_027575585.1 Percopsis omiscomaycus | reverse complement strand
GTGCTTTATTTCTGCTCTGTGTTTTAACCCTTCCATAGCTATGCGCCCCTTCAGACCCTCCAGGCATCCATTTTATTTCTTAGTTCTTTCTCTTAGTTCTCCCTTCCTCTCCTTCTTGATTCCCCCCCCCCCCCCTCCCCTCCCAGGACTTGTTTGCGTTGGACTTGGAGCCGTACCGCTACAGTGGCGTCAACATGACGGGCTTCAGACTGCTGAACATCGATGACCCCTGGGTAGCTGCGACCATGGACAAATGGGCCATGGAGCGACTGCAGGGTCCTAAACAGGAGAGTGGGTTGATGGACGGAGTCATGACTGTAAGTCCCGCACTGTCTGAAGCTTTCCGGTTGCTTGTTTTCTGGTGACAGTAACCCAGAGAACTGTACTAGTGAAAGCAAACCCGTGTCCCATGTGAGATGTCAGCGAATGAACAACACGTGGGTGACACCGCTGCAAAATCAACACGAAAGATTTTTAGATGTTTGTTTACCTGTGGGGAAGTCTTTTTGTTGTTTTCTCAGCCAGGTTGCTAAACTAGCTACTGTAACATCATAGCATTAGCGATGCAGGGCCGAGGATGGTTCTACAAATGTTTGTTGCTTTATGAGCAGGTTGGTTTCGCCAACGTGGCACTGAAGGACATATTTGCAGCGCTTAATATATTTGACATTTATTTAGTTTTGATGCTGCAGAGACTGGAGGTCTCCTGGGGCTTATTTGAGTTTCATTTGATTTGGCTACCTTATGGTGTTTATCTCCAGCAGGCCCTTATGATTGACAAATAAGCCATCTTGCTTTTTCCTGCCTTCCGTACAGACAGATGCGGCCTTGATGTATGACGCCGTGTTCATGGTGGCTGTGGCGTCCCAGCGGGCCACTCAGATGACAGTCAGCTCTCTGCAGTGTCACCGACACAAACCCTGGCGTTTCGGACCACGCTTTATGAACCTCTTCAAAGAGGTCAGTGTTGAGAGGCTGTAAGAGTACCACCCACTTGCATTCTTTTACCAACATGCTAAAGTGAAATTCATTCTCTGACATGCAGGGATTTGAGAATTGGTGTAATGTCCTTTTTTTGTCTTTGTTAGGACTCTAGCAGTTTAATTTAAATTATAGGATGAGCCCCAAGAAATTATATAATCAGATGTGATCTCAAAACACCAGTGTTGACACTAGTGTTTTTGGTCAAATTAAAATTGTCTTCCTGTGGCATTTGTCAACTGTCAAGTGCTTTTTGAAAGGTTTTTGAGTGACAAGAGGACACCGCTTTGGATTCAGTGGTTGAAATTACTTCCTCTGACCTCAACCTCCTCCTTGTTCTCTAGACAGTACTGTATGATACCCCTGTACCTATAATGCATGTCTGGTGAGAGGTAACTGGTGGACATACTGCAACATACAGTTGGTTGTGTGTAATACATTAGACTGTATAATATACACACAAACACATTATAAAAGGGCATCGTCTTGGATGTTCAATGCCAACATACCAAGACATAGGGAAAATGGGAATGTTTGCTTTGAGCTACACATTCAGCTGAACATACTGTACAATAAATCCAGTAGCTACATATACTAGGAAGGATAAAACACAGTACGCAGAAAGTTATTCTGTTACAACTACTGATTTCTTTTATGTTGTGACAGCAGTTCAAGTTTGAATTGTATTCCGTCTGTCCCCCACATCTCTGCCCACCTCCATTCTCAAAGAACAACTTTGTACCGTATGTCACATTAAGAGGGATTTCACACAGGCACTTACGCCTACCTATGCCAAATTATCTTAGCTCTCACTACATCAGTCTATAACAAGTGCTGTCAACTATTTCTTCTACAGAATGTGCCTTAGGAGCAATTTACAAGAACACAATTTAAGTAGTTTCTAGGCCATATCACTACATTTCTTTCATTTTTCTCTCTTCAAGATGAACATTCTGTTTCAGTTGGTGTTGCACTATTTTATTTAACATGCCCCGACTTCAGGGGTGATTGGTTACAATACAGCAATCATGTCACACCTGGGCCACGTCGTGTTATAAATGATTTATTTAGAGAGGAATTTGGGCAAAATGATACGATTTGAAAATTAGAATCCCTTCAGTTAACACAACTGGATTTGTAAAATGTAAACCCTACAAAGGCGTACTAAGTAAGGTGGATCATCATGGATCCATCTTGGTCCACCCTCCCCTTCTCCCTGCAATTGTGATGCTTTTCATATTCTCTCCTTCCTTCGTATTTTAGTAGCTTCTAGGCCTGTTTCTAAGCTTCACTAAGTCCCCACAGATAGAAGGGCCAAACAAACCATTCAGGCAACGTCTCACTGTTGAGCTCTCTGGTTCCTCTCCCGCTGTCCTTCTCAGGCGCAGTGGGACGGCCTCACTGGGCACATCGCTCTCAATAGGACGGATGGCCTGAGGAGAGACTTTGACTTGGACATCATCAGTCTCAAAGAGGATGGCACCAGCAGGGTGAGCACGAAGGGCAGCGACAGCCAATTCCACCCCATTCACGCTGCGCCCAGGCTGACGGATGCTTTCTGAGAGGTGTATTGTGTGTGTGTGTGTGTGTGTGTGTGTGTGTGTGTGTGTGTGTGTGGGCGCGTACAATTATGTGATTGTTGGATACGTATGTCTTATCCCACCTATGCTAGCATTGTGTGTGTGTGTGTGTGTGTGTGTGTGTATGCGTGCGTGCGTGTGTTTGCCTTTATTTGTGTGCACTGTACACTTGTGCGTTTCCTGTGTACTGAAGCACTTTTTTTACTGCACCTAAAACGAATTGATGTTGCTCTCGTGTTGTGCCGTAGGCATGTTTAACCACAAATCATAATTGAACTGTAATAGACTCATAGTTTTTATGCTGCCTATGTCTCAATACCACCATCTGCCTTCTCAAAAGGGTTTTGTGGAGGGTGGAAATCGCCTCAATAAAAGGTGGAGCAAGGTTTGTGCCGATCACCTGTCTGATCCCCTCCCTCGTAGTTTGTGCTCCCAGCAGAACACCATTGTCTCGCTCCTTTTCACTGTCAGCTGTGTTTCCTTTGACCAGTTTGGTGTACTATACATGATTATGTACGAAAAATAGTTCTAAAGCTAATTAAAATAAATAGTTTCTTCCCTCAAATACGGTATTCGACCATCTAGCTGGTGGTGTACAAGAGGAGCTCTATTTAAAGTGGTATTAAACTATGAGCCCGAATAATGGAACACCACAGCATCTGGCAATAAATTAAATACAGCAAACCAGATGGAATAATTAATCCTGAAATCCTGATCCGCGTACTTATATTGACATAAGAGAAGCTATCAATTCAAGAGTTTTCTCAAAGTTTTCCCTCTCAGTGTCTTTGAGTTGTCAGGCAGGCAGCTACAGTATGCAAACCAGCAATCCCCTCCCAGGCAGAGAAGAAGATCTGATTTATTTTATAACCTTCCTTTCATTGAATATGTTTAGATCTCAAAACCTCCCCACTGGAAATATTGCTGTACATCAAGCACCTCACATAAAACTCTCTACTTTATGGTGCTGATAAATGAATTATCAAAGCATGGCAGCCATGGTTCTTGGGCCCTGAAGATGATGGCCGAGACTGATGATGGAATTTTTCCTATTTGATGTGTGCTTTCCCTTACCTTTGTTGACTTTATGGCTATTGAACCTGTTCCTTTTAATGTTTCTGGCCTCATTTAGCACCTTCCCTGCCCAGTGGTAATGGTTTTCTGGCCTAATTTGGTTCCTGATAGAGATGTGGCCGTAAGAGTTAGAGCTAACCTTTCTACCATCAGTGTTTGAGAGAGAACGCCTGTCTTTTTTATCGCACACTTTCTTGTTGAGAGCTGCTCTGGCAGATAAATTCACACGGTTGTATAAGTCTATGGCTTGCTGCTTGTAAAAGTTAATGACTCTGTCCTCTGTTTGTTTTTTCTTTAGCTAATTATCTAAGCTCTAAGAAGTAATTATACAGTATATCTCCATAGCAGGTGTTATTTTCACCTTAGCTATACCTTAGCTTAGGCTGAGCCAGGTCATGTGGGTTAGTAGAGGCTGGCTCCAGACGGCTTTCACACAGTGTTCAATTTGTCCCATTTATCTTTTAGAGGCTGAGTGAAATATGGCTCATTAAATGAAGACGGATCACTCACTTACTCATCCATAGTGGCCAAAGATTGGACAGATTTATAGACTGCTGTGTAGGGTGGGCCCTGCTGATAATACCATTTAGAGAAGATATGGGGCAGAGGTATAAATAAGACCATTTACTAGCTGGATGGCTATGGGTGTAGGTCACAGGTGAGGGCTGAATAGGAATGAATAATACTTTGCGAATAATAGGTTAAGTTACTTCTGAATAGGTGACCCACATAGCCTTTTTTCTAAAAATGGGTCTAAGGAAAATTCAGCTATAGGCACTACTGATGTTTTTTTAATAAGCTATACTGATGCACAACATAATATAAGTGTACAGAATATCCATTTACGTCATCAGTGGGCCATTTTCACAGATGTGTCATAGTAGGGTACACACAGCTGTAGCTATTACGTTGAACAACGGTGAAGTAGATGTTCTGATTAGCAAGCACTGACAATGAACCAATAGTATGGCGAATACTTGTTAATGAGAACACCTAAATCAAACACACGAAATTGTTAATTTTATAAGATACAGCTGTGTTTACCCTACCATGACAAGAGTCCATTAAATATGCTCATGTGTCAATAAGCAGTAGTGCCCCAATTCATTACTTTTCTTCGCTTGAGGACTCACTTTAATTTGACTCACTTTAATTTTCAGTCCAGCCGCCGTTTAAATCTAATATAGGTCCGGATTATTCTCGCCAATCAGATGAGATTTTTACAGTACATTCGCTGTTAACTGTGCTTATTCTTCCTCCCCTCTGGCCCTGTCCTTGTTCTGACCATCCCTGCTGTGATTTCTGAAACCCTAATGTCACCTTTACAGAGTAAACCTGTCCCCATCCCTGTCATTCATCTATTATCTCAAAACCGTGACTTTCAGGAGATAGAACAAACAGTTGGCCATGTAATTGAAAGTTGCCTTATATTCTGTTCTGGCTATATAGTCTATTTAAAGCAATAACTGAATGTAGCTGTGAAATGTAGCTGTGAAGAAAAATAATGTTCAGCCAGAATAGCTGTGAACATTTATTTGACAATCAGAGAATAAATCAGGAAGTTTGGAGTGCTAAAATGAAATAAACACTAGACAACTAAATTTGTAGGACTCACAGTTCATTTATTTATCTTTTCACCAAATGAGAGAATATTATAACTCTACTGAGCACTTAGTGTCATGGCAAGCTCATATTTTCTAGTGGTTACATTTGCTGCTCTGCTTTCTTAAAGAGTAGTAGTCATCAGTTACCATTAGATCTACAAATGCATATTGAACATTCAAGAATTATACATGCCCCATGCCCTGCAATGTGTTCCATATCTTTAATAGTACTGCTAACAGCATTGAACATGGCTCATTCGTTTGGTTTAACGCTGCTTTTCTTTCCAGATTGCTGTGTGGAACTCGTACACAGGGCTCAATCTGACGGAGAAGTCTACCAGAGACAAGAACAACAATGTGACCGACTCGCTCACCAACAGGACCCTTATTGTCACAACAATACTGGTGAGAAGTGAATGGGGGACACTCCATCTGGGTCCTATGTTTGGACCCCCAGCATCGCCCTGCCTCTAAGAGTCCTTGAGCGAGACACCTGAAGTTGTACTCACTCTACGTTGCTTTGGGTAAAAGTGTCTGCTAAAGAACAGTTGAGAGCAAGACAGGGTGGATAATGAGGTGAACTGGAAAGACATTAATGCTAAAATTGGCGTCTTTTTTATTACCATGCCTGTTTGAACACCCATGGCTTATTGCTTTAACATAGAGGGAAATAATGATGACTTACAATTACAATTAGGTCATTTAGCAGATGCTTTTATCCAAAGCGACTTACAATTACATGGGGCTATTACATGGAGCAGATTACAAATATACTTGTAAGTGTACTTATTGTATTTTTGCATATTGTCTCTTTGGATTAAGTCATTTGCTGAATAACTAAAATCGTGATTGGGGAGTCTTAAATCCATTATTGTGCAATGTTTCTCATTTATTTTTTACAGGAAAACCCATATGTGATGTACAAGAAATCCGATAAAGAGTTGGTTGGTAATGACCGTTTTGAGGGCTACTGTCTGGACCTGTTGAAAGAGCTGTCTAACATCTTGGGCTTTACATACGAGGTCAAGTTGGTTACTGATGGAAAATATGGAGCCCAGAATGACAAGGGAGAGTGGAATGGGATGGTTCGTGAGCTCATCGACCACGTGAGTTAAACAGGAAGTGCTGTAAACCATTAACTAGCTCATAATTAATGTCCCCCACTGTTTGTTTTTATTAGACCAGTTACAACTTAATGTTATGACACTGTTCGTTTTTAAAATATACTCGTTATATTGAAATTGTATCCACAGTGTGTGTAAAAATGTCAGGATAAAAATTATAATAATTATAGGACTAATAGATGATTAAAGTTGAAGCACGGACTCGTACAGTACCATGCATTTAGAGTGGGAACACTCATAGTCCTAAAATTGATTCAGTCTTCCAGCGTACTAAGGAAGGGACACATTTGACCTTTACCTCCAGCATTACTCATCTTCTCCACTGTTCCAGATAGCAGACCTCGCCGTGGCTCCGCTAACCATCACCTATGTCAGGGAGAAAGTGATTGACTTCTCCAAGCCCTTCATGACTCTGGGAATCAGCATCTTGTACCGCAAGCCCAATGGCACCAACCCCGGAGTGTTTTCCTTCCTTAATCCTCTGTCTCCAGACATCTGGATGTATGTGCTGCTAGCCTGCACTGGAGTTAGCTGTGTGCTGTTTGTCATTGCCAGGTACAACCAGGGGCTGTGCTAATGTGGATTAATGCGGTGTTGTACGGATGAGAGGATGTGGGATGAGATTAAAGGTTGGAAGCCTACAGAAGAAAGCGGGGGTATAAAATGGTTCACATAGAGAGTGTGTTGCTGGTTAGACAGAGAACGAGTGAGAAAAAGGACTACAAACACCAGTTAAAAGCCTAATATGTTTAGGATTTTATGGCCAAACTTTATTTCGTCCATATCTCGTTGCAAAATATGGTCTTTACAATGTAGAGGCAACCTACATTACCATACAAAGCTCCCAGCAGCGGTGTGCTGGAGGTTACCTAAACACAGTTTAACAAACTCAGACTTTTGAGAATGTACATTGTCCACCACGTACATTTATGTTTTTAGAAAATAAATAAGAAGTAGATGTGAGCCTGTGCTACCAAGCTGTTTCCTACTACACAGTATGTGGCCAGCAAACGCAAATTAATGAGTGCCACATCTTGAGAGCTTTATGACTGGAAAAGTGCACAGGATTCCTAGCGAGACCTCTACACCAAATCCCAAGCCAGTTGTACTGTACATCTGCTTCCTTAAGTAAGTTTATATCGTTCTGCATAAAAATGGCAGATGTTCTGGGAAGTTAATTGTGTGACACTGTGAGCGAAGGACAGCCTACTCTTTATGCTTGAAATCGTTTAATATGCGATATCCTCTCTCTCTCTTTCTCCCTCCCTCCCTCTCTCTCTCTCCCCCTCTCCAGGTTTACTCCATACGAGTGGTACAATCCACATCCGTGTAACCCATCCTCAACTCTAATAGAGAACAACTTCACTTTACTTAATAGCTTCTGGTTTGGCGTTGGAGCGCTCATGCGGCAAGGTATCTAAGTCACAGGTCGAAAGTCACCCATCCCACAGGCTGTTAAAGCCGCCGTCCTTTAGGGCTGTCTGTAATCGCCCAGTGAGACTTCAAACTGTGAAGCCACATGTGATGGGGTCATTAACTGACCCATTCAACCATACATGACCTCTACATTTATGCAAAAACTGAGAAAAGAGAGCGAGACACTCATAGAATGTAAGAAAGTGTGTGTGTGTGGCTGTGTGTGTGTGTGTGTGTGTGTGTGTGGCTGTGTTTTGTGGGGCGTTTACTGTAGCCTTGAACATTTTGTGTGATGTGGTGTCTGACTGTTGCCACTATCTTGGGACACATGGTAGCTAATCCAACCCACCAGAAGCTGTCTCCTACATAGCATAGTTGAGCACTGTAAATGCTGAATGTTTAAAAATGGGTACAAGTTTGAAAGTACCCTCCCATTCTCCTTTTTAATGTCCTTGTTTTTGCTTCTGAGTACAAGATATGGGGGTTCTGCATGTGCCCTGTGGTTTTAAAGTTGTGCTTATTTTGTTTCTCCTTCTCTGTGGGCTAATGTCACTTTTGTCACTTTTCTGTCTGTATATTGTATATTTAATTGCGTTTTTTATTTGTTTCATTTTTCTGTGTTGGTAAGCGCTCACATTTATTCCATACAGCCAACAAACAAACAAGCACGTAGAAATAAAGTAAATACATAAATGGAGGTCAATTTATCATTTGGGGCCAAGGTGAAAATCTCATCGTGGCTACGGTGGGAATCCAGTTATTAAGATAAACCGGTTTGGACTGGATGCTCGACTTAGCTTTAGAGGAATATATAGCACAGAGACACGCACACACACACACACACACACACACACACACACACACACACACACACACACACACACAAGCTCATGCACACATATTACTATTCTATCACCACTCAGGCAGTGCTATCATCACAGTTAAATAATCACTCTCTCTTTCAGCCTGTCAATATAACCCTGTGTCCACATCACTGTGTCCAGGCTCGGAGCTGATGCCTAAGGCCCTGTCTACCCGTATAGTTGGGGGCATTTGGTGGTTTTTCACCCTAATCATCATCTCTTCATACACGGCCAACCTGGCGGCCTTCCTCACCGTGGAGAGGATGGACGCGCCCATTGATTCGGCTGACGACCTGGCCAAACAGACCAGGATAGAGTACGGGGCGGTGAGGGATGGATCCACCATGACATTCTTTAAGGTAAATGATGGTTGTCCGTTGCGGTTTGCGGACTCCAAAATTGGACCAATGCGGGATTCTCTTAGCCTGGTAAAAGCCTGATTTTGCAAGCTCCACCTCTACGATTTGCTTTGCATATCAGTCTGGGAACCGTTCAAAACTACATTACAGAACCATCATCCAATCAACGTGCAGGTGGGTAGTTCGGTTGGTGCCGACAGTAATTAAGTGCCTTTCATTGGAATATCATCCCCATGTGGGTCTGGTTCTGATTGGTTGATGGTGTTTGAAAATCACTGTGAAACATTTTGTTGTTCTGTTTAGTTGAGGGTGGTCCAATCAACTGCTAATGGTTTGATTGACACCGCCTCTTTGGTTTTCAATTGAGAGTTTCCAGACTGATAACAAACTGGACCAAATTGTGGAACTTTCAAAATCAGCAGGGATCTAGCAGACTGGAACTCTCTCATTCCCAGAAAAAATGACATCAGCGTCAAACAGCAGGGGGTGATTTTAAAATGAGCACTTAGCACTTAGCGTATAGCTCTCTTTGCTATCAATGTTCATCCTAGTACACATAGGGGGCCCACATTTTGATGTTCTTTACTACAGTATGTGTTATTTTCATTGTTTATATCACTGAATTTAGCTTGCAACCCAGCAAATGTAAAAAAATACACAATGCTTTTTAAATGAGGTCTTGAGTGCACAGTCGGAAATTGGCTTAACCTTCACAGTGGCCTTCACAATAAGGATGTGTTCTTAGTAATTCGCCCCTTAATGCACTCATCGAAGATATTGACATTGCAAAACATAGCCTTTAACTTTGTTTGCTTTCCTACAGTACATCAGTGAAGATGAGTTAGTGGGTAGGTTTTCTAAAAGTAACTCTGCCAATCGGCAACCAGAAGACCAGATCAAATAAGATAAATATATGTGATGATACTGGCATGTGAGGGAGAATATGGGAACAGCATTTCACTGCTGTGTCTTTGCGTCTGTGAATGCATATGAGTAGGTTTTGATTTGGTAAATTGTGTTAAATAATGAAGCCAGGCAGTGACTTAACCTTGAACCAAGTCTGTACTGTTTCTCTGCAAAACTGGCAACCTCGCTATTAAGAGGAGCTCTTGAGAAAGAGCATTGTCTTTGGATACACAAAGAGGTAGGGCGGCAGGGAACAGAATTGCTATGCACTTAGAAAGCAGTTCTGAGGCAGGTTAAGATGTATATCTGATAGGAAAAGGAAAAGATGGCTATCGAGCTAATGTATTTGTTTACCTAAGTGTTCCTATATGTGTGTTTCTCAAGCGGAGCAGTCGTTCTTGCGTTGCATTGTATTATATAATGCTCCGCTGTGTTGCTACCATCAGTGTCCTCACCTCCGTTACCCCCAACCACCCGCTTTCTGTGCATCCTGGTGGCCCAGCAGGAGTGAGCCTTGCAGGGCTTTATCCCCGCAGATTGCTGCCTGTGATTATGGCTGCCTGGGTGGGGAAAAAACAGGCAGTGTTGATGGCCCGTACAAATTGAATCAGCTGGAGGAGATTTAAAATGCAGCTGTCCCATTTTCTCCGACTGAGCGAGGAGAGGCACATAGACACAGCGAGACAGACACACACACACATACGCACATACATACACACTACATTTAAACTCATACCCTTACATTTTATGCCGAATATAAGGGACACACTGAAAAAATGCCTATTTCTTCCCCTTTTCTGTTTAAAATGTCTTCGTCGCTCAGAAATCAAAGATCTCCACCTATGAGAAGATGTGGGCGTTCATGAGCAGCAGGAAGAACACGGCCCTGGTGAAGAACAACAGGGAGGGCATCACCCGGGTCCTGACCACAGACTACGCCATGCTGATGGAGTCGACCAGCATCGAGTACATCAGCCAGAGGAACTGTAACCTCACACAGATAGGAGGCCTCATCGACTCCAAGGGCTATGGGGTGGGGACTCCTATAGGTAAGAGGGTCTGGACCCCCAGTCTGGGCCAAAGAGTGTTTGTTTGTTTGGTTCAGTAACTTCCGGTAGATAGTTACTGAACCATAAATAAATAAAAAAAATGTAAATTAAAAAAAATTTCAAATTTCAGTTTGTACTATTGAACACAGGCAGCCCTGTCCTGGTTGGAACAATAAACACTCCAAAGACTTTCAGTCGCTTTTGTTTATCTACAGAACAAAACAGATCAAGCAGACATGGTAAAAATAATGAGCTCTTTTTTAGAACAAAGGGAACAAATGCCTTCAATCTACTGAAACGCTACGCAAACAAAGTACGGGCTTCAGGGGACTTTAAGACACTGATATGGGTAATAAATAAAGCCGTAGTGGCAGAAGGTGTAATGAATGTTTACTTTTATCTCTGTAGTTACCAGACTTTTTCACTCCTGACCCCAAAAAGAAGTTGTTAATTATAGCTTGTGTATCCAAGAACAACTTGTTCAAGTCAAGTTCTCGCAAGGACATCCATAGTAATCAAATATGTTGTATAATTTATATTCTCATATGAATATATATGTTTGTTCATACATATGTTCATAAATATACAGTATATGGTCACACAAGGTTTGTGTTTTCATACATATTTTTGGCCCCTATTGTACTGAACTTGGGGATCCAAATGCAGGGAGGAAATACAGAAATGCAGTTAAGTTAAGAGGTTTACTGGGCAGGATCGTGGTCGAGGTACAGGCGGGGTTCGGCAACAAGGTATATTCACAAAGGCAAAGGTACAAAAGGAGCTGGAATCGGGAACAAAGCCAGGTAGATAAGAGCGATAACCAGAAACACAGACTGACACACGCATCCGGGGCCAAGATAGTCTAGTGGTCTGGGTGTTGGACTCCCAGCTGGAAAGTCGTGGGTTCGAGCCCCACAGTTGCCCTACCTGTAAGCATCCTTGAGCAAGATGCCTAACCCCTACCTGCTCCATGTAATTGTAAGTCGCTTTGGATAAAAGCATCTGGTAATTGTACATAGATGTTTTGCATTATGCTAGTTTCCTCCTATACAAAACATATAATAGGTCTATATAACATGGATGTGATACTAAACTAGCATATGCATAACATATACAGCAGGGAAGTACGTAATCATAATGGTACATAACCATATGAATATACATAACCATAATATTAAAACATAACACAAACATTATGTATTAATAAATATCATTAATACAAACAAAATACAAGCAATACAAACATATTGATTTGGATAGATTCTTTGAGAGCCTTCTCCCTCTCCATTCTCCTCTTGTCTGTCCTCCTGCCCAGGCTCTCCATACCGGGACAAGGTGACCATCGCCATCCTCCAGCTGCAGGAGGAAGGCAAGCTGCACATGATGAAGGAGAAGTGGTGGAGGGGCAACGGCTGTCCAGAGGAGGACAACAAGGAGGCCAGCGCCCTGGGCGTGGAGAACATCGGGGGGATCTTCATCGTCCTGGCCGCCGGCCTGGTCCTCTCCGTGTTCGTGGCCATCGGAGAGTTCATCTACAAGGCCCGCAGAAACGCCGACATCGAGGAGGTGAGTGAGGACGGAGGAGGTGTTGTTTCGAAACAAGGGCCTCCCGAACTTTGCATGCTTCACGTTTTGTTCCGCTCTGCACATCTGTCTGGAAACACTCCGTTTCAAAACCGTTTGGGATAGAGGCGGGGTGGTGACACTTTACGGTAAGGGTACATGAACTATCATGAACTTGTGCATTACTTCATGCATTAATATCTCAGGAATCCTCAGGAATTACCATGAGTTCAAAGTCTTTCATTGACGAACTCATGCATGAACAACACATTAATTACAGCATTAACTAAGGGGAGTACATCATACATTAATTAGTATTTATTAAGCATGATCATGATGTATTCTTTGTTCACAAAAAACGTGGTCTTTCCATTGTGGGTAAAACTGCAGTTATTGAACGTGAATTATCAGGAATTTCATGCATGTCAGACTTATTAAATTATTAGGGGGAATATACAAGAATCCACATTATCTCATGCATGCATCCATGCTAGAACAATGAGAACTACGTTTTTTCAATCATCGCGATTTCTGAGTTATTAAGCATGTCCATGTCTTCTAGTAGCCTGCAGGTAAATGGACGAACTCAAAAATTGTCCAATCACAGCACATAGCACATGAATGCTGCTGACATCCAAATACTGTAGTCATCATTAACTAAGCATTAGCTTCTCATGACTTCATCGTGTATCTCGCTGAGATACTGTCTGGTAATGAGCAATGTATTAGCGATTGCACCGCCACTTTTAAGGGCGGGCCAATCAGCGATTAGTGGGGGTGGTTAGGTGCGATGACGTCAAAGTCAAGCGTTCCTTTCAAATGTAGTTCTAACAATGGCGGTGGTGGTAGAGTTAGATGAAGCGATACGAGCAATTGTTGCAACGCTAGGGAATATAGAAGAATTGAAGCCCAAGCAAGAGCAATGCCTAAAACTGTTCATTGAGGGCATATGACATACATACAACATACTTCATATCGCTGTCAATGACGATTGGTTAAAGGCTGCTCCAGTGGTTTTAAAATTAGGCCAAAATCTACGCCCATTAGAATGCAACGACTGCAAGTTATCCCTAATTCAGCGTGGCCAGACCCTATTCACTAAGTGAATTTGGGTCTGGTTATACCAGGCTAGTAAAGTGTTACCGGCGGGGCCAATAGGTGTCAGCAAATGGACCACCTTTACCTACAGAACAACAAACGCTGATGGTTTTCAAACATAGGTTCTAGCAGATGATTGTCCTACTTTTAACCAATCAGAGAAACACCCACGTGGGGTTTATACAGAAAATTGATTGCTGTCGGCACCAACTACCCACCTGGACGCTTATTGGGCGGTGGTTCTCTTACCAGGCACCCAACGGTTTTGAATGGAGAGTTCCCAGACTGATATGCAGAGCTTGGGAGATACGGCTGGTCTCTCAAGGCTAGCTGGATAACATTTTGGAAATTGCCAAATAGCTGTTTGCGTGCTGTTGCATGCTGTTTGAGAATCTTTTTTTTATTTTTGTATCCTTTCATGCTGTTGTTATTGTTATTATTATTATTAGATTATGCCTGTGCATGTAGGCTATTCCCTCTGTTACTTTCTCATTCAATAAGTATAGCTTTTTTTCAGTCTGTCTAGCCTGTCTATTTATCACGCCAGCAAAACAAACGTATTTAGGGCCAAAAATAGATTTTTGACAAAATTGGGACATCGGATTTTTGAAAACACCATTACTTCCTCAGATGCACTGCCATGAGACAGTAAGAGCACAGTTCACAGGATTGAGCTTCAAATTAACTGTTCATAACATTTCCATCAGATTCAAACTTTCTCTGCTAGCGGGGAACATTAGCATTGCATTGTAACACCGGTTTTGCTTCGTGTCTGACCGCCTCCATTGTTTTATGCTTTTTCTTTTGCTGTGCATGTTCGCGCCAGGCGTTTTGTTTCTTTTATGGCGTGCAGTCCCGCCAGTTCCAGCACCGCGACTCTGGCTCATCCTCCGGCACGTCCTTATCCACTGATCTGGAGAATGGCAGGCTACTGGGTGACGACATAGAGTAGCCGGCACGCATGCTAGACTCTAGGTTTGTTGATGACCTGAATTCCGCTCTCTCCTACCCAGTGGAAAATGCCCCTGTACATTTGCACCTGTTCCTACTGTTCCTTATTAACATTACCATTAAATCTGACCCTCACTTTTACTGAAAAGCACCCTGTTATTGCGCATTTGTGTTTCCCTTTGGCAAAAGGATGATTTCATCCCAAACAAGCATGTTAACAAAAACTGAGGTGAGGTGAGAAGCTAAAGAAAATACAAATCATGCCTTGTAATTTCACACAATATAACAACTGCATGTATTTACTGATTTTCTTTCCATGACAAATCATTTTTGGAGAGTCAAATGACGATGACTATATTTTGTGCATTTTCATAGCTTTTCATCACGCCTTTTAATCATCAACCATTGATGGTGGATGTGGATGAGTGAATGCCGTGCCACTTTTGCTGCTCCAATGAAGCAGGGATTTGGGTTAAGACGCCCACTGACACTGCATCAAAAAAGCACTCTAGCTGTTATTAGTGTTTGATGAGGGTAACTGTGGTGTACAGGCAACTTGAGCAGACACGATGATGGATGGGATCACAGAGCGATGCAGACCCAGGGTTCTCACTGCTCCCCTGGCCTGCCAGCCTGTCATCTGATAACACAATCCATCTATGTCTGGTGTGACATGGCACCCAGCCTACGGTGAACTGTGTCACACACCCTGGGACCACTGTCTTTTAATCATCACCCTAGCAACGTTGATCCAGTAGTTTCTTATGCTTAATAGAGTGCTAAGCCCACTTAACTGGGTTTAGCTTTTTGTTTTGTCTTCTTCCAGTCCTCTGTGAGAGTTAGCCTCAGGTAAGCATCCTGTGACCCTGGGAAATCCTTTAAAGGCCCCCTATCCTGTTCTAACTTGATTGGCTATATATGAGTGGGAGTGCCAAGAAAGGTCAGAGAGGATTGGTTACACTCCAGAAGTGTCACACCTGGGGCCGAATCTGTCTTGTTTTACAAAATGATTATTTCAGAAAGGATCTTTGGTTAAATTACATGTTATATAGATTTTTCAAATTCAAAATTCATTTAGCTATTTCGGGTCCCTTTAGACCACACAGCTGACCACACAACCGGAAAAACTTAAATATTGCGATAGGGGACCTTTAAGAGGGACAATGAAATGTCTTAAGGCCTAAGGCAAATCCAGGGGGTGATAGAGGGAGACCCAATAGGTCTTGCCAGCTATAGTCAGCATAATAAAATATAATTGTACACCATCAATGATTAATTCAATGAGAATCCCCTTGAGAAAAGAGTGAACTCAAAGACAATTAAGCAAGAGAGAAACACAAGTGATGGTCAGTGAAATGCATTATCCTGGTAAACGAAACATGCGCCAGGCATCTAATTTCATGCGCCCCTCTCTCTGATAGTTTTTAATAATTACAATATTATGAATTCATAACCCTCCGCATAAGGGCAGTGGATTGTGCCCTTCATCTCTTTGCCGGTGTAATTGGATTTCACAGAATGAGACAAGCTATAGAAGTTATTCAAATAAACGCACGGCTAATGTGAAGGCCCTCTTTATTAGTATATGCATTGTGTTTGTCCGCTTTCAGAGCCCTGACCTGCAGTCAGTGTTATCCTTCTCAATGACTTCAAATAGCAGTTTAGCATTAACTTTCAGAACTGAGGCTTTTGTCATGTTCTTAATTTTCATGTTGTGTAGCCATATGTGTAGCCATACTGTACTCACACCAGACACGCCCAGGCCAAAGTGGTTTCTATGGCATGTTATGAGTCATGCATACTGTGCTTGAGGTATTGAGACTCAATGCCGAGACCTATGCCGGTCATAGAGGCTCAATAGAGATGTCATGAGATGACACATTTCAAATGTAAAAATTAAACAAAAATCGAAATTTTCAAATGTTGAGCACATTTTAGATTATTTTTCATCTTAAGTAAAGTTTACATACAGTACATTATATGGTTGTCTTCTTATATACATAGTTTTGCTTTATATTATGCTATTAAAACCCCCATGTGTGCACGATTGGGGGGGGGGGGGGGTAAACATAAAAGCACACTAACTATGAAGAACTTCTTTTAGGGTTTTTTAGGCTCAAAACTTTGAAAACCACTGCAATAGATTTACAATTTACAATTTTGATAATTTAGCAGACGCTTTTGTCCAAAGCGACTTAAAATTACATGGTGCTATTACATGGAGCAGGTAGGGGTTAGGCACCTTGCTCAAGGATGCTTACAGGTAGGCCAACGCCTAGACCACTAGACTATCCTGCCCCCAATAGACCACTAGACTATCCTGCCCCCAATAGAGTTTCATTCACCTTAACCTTAATCAACCACTGCAATAGAGTAGCATTCACTTAATCCAGTGTTGTTGTTCTCTTTGGCAGTGTGTGTCCTTTAGCGCCGTCATGGAGGACCTGGGTATCTCCCTGCAGTGTTGCAAACCGATCAGGAGGAGGTCGCAACCCCGCAGCAGCGCGAACTCTGCCTGCATCTTCTGTCAGCCCCGCTGCATCGCGGAGAGGGATGGGCGGTCTCGGGACTCCAACACCTGAGTCTTTGATTGCAGGACTGATTGAACGCAGATCAAAGACCACCTGCCATCTCTCAGATGTTTTCCGTCGGCTAATGGATATCATTTTGTTGTTCCCCGCCTGAGCGTTTCTCTGTGTGCTTAGATACATTATGCATATGCATTACCGATGTAGTTTACAACGTCCTGGCCTTGTAGCCGCATCAATAATGAAATGTTAAATGTATACGTTAGCTAGCTGAGATTAGCCTCTGATGTCTCTCTTGTACTTGTTCTAGTGTGTAGCCATATTCAGAGTAAAGGTCTTCTCGCACTGCAAATGCTCCAACGGTGTGAATTTATTACCGCTGCACAGATTTTAAGAGTAAACGGTTTTTGCATTTTTTTGAAGAACTGTCGTCTTGCTCATTTGTTGTTGTCAGCGGAGAGGGGGTGTGTGAATGTGAGCGTGTTCATGTGTGTGTATACTCACTGGCTGTCACTACACTGGCTTCTGAGAAGACTGCCGATTCAAACCCAGGCAGCGAGGGAAGATAAGGACCCCTGAGGGGTAGTCCAAACACACCACGCGCGCGCACATACACACATACACACACACACATTTACCCGTGTGCTACAGGAAAGGGATATTATATACTGTAAGAGCCAGAAGTCAGTATTTTCCTAAAATATGGTGGTGACGGACATTTTAAAACATCCCTTTTTGGGCAGGGTATTTCCATATGTCTTGTGTAGGCCTATGTATGCATACTACCCGAAATATCTAATCTAAAAGCTAATTGTGACAAACATGCAATGTCATCACTGCAAACATTCAAATCTTTGCAATTGTATTGGTCTTAAAAGCTTAAAATCGTATTGTGCTGTTTAAGATAATCGACAAGATCATATGGCTTGATTTAAGACAAACACAACTTCTTTTAGTTTAAATTATTTAGATTAAGAATTATGTGCTCACTTTTGGAAGGGTGTTTTTGCCATGATATTTGTATATGTGCAAGAACCTGCTATAACTGCTCTGCCCCCTGGCAATTAAATAAACACTAGGCCTACCCCTTTCTCTGCTTCAGATGATCTTTTTCTCAATATGTATAATTTATAAAATACAAAGAGCACTGATGAAAAGACTTCTGCATCATTCCAAGTTTAAATTCAACTCCACAGAAAATCTGTGTAGCAGAATTTTTATTCAAGAATAAAGCACTGATTTCACAGCCACAGGTTGTTAACAATGTAATGCAATACATTTTCACTTCCTTTTTAGTTGACTGTTTTCCATTAAGTGCACTTGCCTCGTTTTTTGCCCTGCTTAATATAGAGGCTTTTCTGGGTTCTGTCCAGTGGGTTCGGAGCCTGACTAAAGGTTCCAAAAACATTTAATGGAAGGAGGAATGTAAATATTTGACACCTACTCTCCTGTCATCTTAATATGTTCTCCTCATGTGTCCCTTACCGCGTTCTGCAACAACTCATTTATCTTTCCCTTTGCTTTCTCAGTGGGGTGCAGAAGAAATCTCTCACACATCAGTCTGACAAATAGAGACACTGACAACAAAATAAAGCACATTGTACAACAGGCAGGGCAGAATAAACAGCAAAGGCTCCTCCAACACTAGATGGACAAAGTAAAAAAAGAGGAATTGGTCTATTCATCATACTGTCGAAAAGGCCAACAACAGGATTACATTTTACAAATAGGTAAATACAAACTTTATTTTAGTTCCATAACAAGGGTACACGAGTTAAAAGGTCAATATGGACCTGAGAGAATAGGGAAAGAACACAGGAGAAACAGCTATTGGTTTTTATCTCATCATAGCATTCCTTATAACTGACCAATTACCAGACCCATTATCAAATTTTATTGACAGAATAACAAAAACAAAAAACCTTCCTGGTGGTATCGTTCAGTCTTCTTGTGACATATACCATATGATTCAGTCTTCTGGTGTCTAATATTTAGTTTTCTGGTAGGTTATATTGTTCAGGAAATAGTACAGTGTTTTCAAGATGTATATATTTAGATTTCTGATAGTATATATCATTCTATTTTCTGATTATATATATTGTTCTGTTTTTTAGGGCTATTTATCATTCAGTTATCGTTCAGTTTTTGTAGGTTTCATGTGGTAGCCTACAGTATATCTATAGTTCAGTGGGTTGTGTGTCTCGGCTTGTGTGTATCCTGAGAGAATTGGACCCAGCTTTTCTTAATCTTTTCATGTAATGAGTTTTCTTTTTTGGCATTGAGATTAATGCTGGGATTGGGCCCAGGCCAATGTAATAGCATTGGGTTGTCTCTAATCTTCCAACCCCATAATTCTTAATCAAAACTAAAGGCAGTTATACTATAATATATATTATATATATATAATATATATGATATATATAATATAT
>JAODLI010031862.1:0-19526 GCA_027575585.1 Percopsis omiscomaycus | reverse complement strand
TAGAGTTCAATAAACCACTTAGAGTATTTGTCTTGCACGTCTAGATTTTAAGGTGGACTGAAGTAATTTGCCACACAACTTATATCTGGCAGTGTAAGCGTGTCTTTAAGTTACTCCTCTGTGTGCTAATTATCGCGACATCAAGCTGTCGTGATATCGCGTTAACAGTACAGACCAGAGAATCGCCTGCTCATTGGTCTAACTGCTACTATTGTAAGATGGCGCCCAGCGAAATATGAGTGGTCAAGAAAAGAAAAAATACATTAGTCTAAAGAAAAAAAGGACAAATAAAGAGAAAGCTGGGCACCAGGAGACGCAGGTAACACTTTGCATCCCTGCCCGTTTCGAGAACAACGCCTATTCGAGAATAGAGAGGCGCTTCTACACGGCTCGAGTTTGGGCCCGGTTAGGGAAGAGAAATAGCTAACGCGTGAGCTAGCGTTGGTTCGCGAACAAGCTGAGTGGAGCTAACAGAAAAATGAAGCTGGTGCATGCTGCCAGTGACAACTAATTCATCTCCCGACATTCTCTGCAATCTTCCTAGCAATAATTGAACTATCCCACGACAGGAGTTTATTCACATACTCATGCACTAGAAGGGTGTTCTTTGTAAACAGCATGGGGCTTCTTAGCAAGCCATTCACCAAACGTTAGCTTGTTGTGTAATCAGATGTCAAATTAGCGAGCAGTCCTTGCATTGCACTTGCAAGTCTGTCCTTGCACTGTGCGTTGAACAGAGGTTTCCTTACATAGTTTGTCTTAACATTAAAATATCACGTTGTGTTGTCTAGCAGGCAGCAACACTATTTCAATACGTGCCTGATTTGGAATGAAACCGCGCTTTTGCTTCAGCTGGTATAAAGCGAAGTAAATTAACCCTTTCCCTATGCTGACTGTCAGTGTTGTTATTTCAGAATGAAAGCAGTGCTGACGTTAGTGTAGTTACCTTCGTTTTATGCCTAGATAATTTCCACATATCCCATATTGTTAGATTTCGTAGTAACTAATTTTAGTTTAGTTTTATTTTTTTAAACTATGTTGTTAAAATAAACCCACGCTGCAATCACAATTTTCTATAGATTTCCCGTGAACTGAAGAGTGTTGCCCAGCAATTATGAATAACTCATTGGATGGAACAGGCTCCTATGAGGAGCTGGTGAGACAGAAAGCTCGGAGTGTCCCTCAGCATCGCATGAAGGAGTTTTTGGAGTCTTTGGCAAACAAGGGACCAGATGCCCTTCAGGAGTTCAGCCAGCAAGGTGGCGATGTCACCACCACCACAGCCACCATGGTCTACCAGCAAGAGGCTAACTGCATTTATACAGACAGCACTGAGGTTGCAGGATCTTTGCTGGAGCTAGCTTGCCCGGTAAACATCTATATAATAGCAGACATAAAATTAGTTGTTTTTTTAAATGGAAAGGTAAGAAAGGAAACTTTCTAACCATACTTGTGCTTGTATTATAGGTTCAGGTGCAGATACAGCAACAACATATTCAAGGGTCTTCGGCTCAGCAGCACTCTGTACAACAAAATGAGCAACAAATAGTGCAGGTTGATGTTTTTCACTGTCTTTCCTGTCATTACCATTTTGTTCTTTCTTTGGCCCTCTATAAATGCTACCTGGTTTTCCTTATTAGGTGCAGATACAGGGGCAGCAGCAGGGTCAGATGTTGGGTCAGGTTCTCCAGATGCCCTCTGGCTCCCATCAACAGCTACAAGGTGTCACGACTGCACAGTTGATTCAGCCTGGGGATCTCACAGAGGAACAGCATCAGCAGGTACTCATCCATACTATGCACATGGGGTCACAGGATGAACCTGCCTGAGAAGTATGCAGGAGTCATTTCATTGCATCTCACATTTGTTTCAGCTGCAAGCTCAGTTAGTAGCAGCTGTGGCAGGAGGACAGCAGATCCAAATCCAGACAGTCGGAGCACTCTCTCCTACCCAGCAGCAGGACTCCACTGAGAGGAGGGTGCTGGGAACCCAGGGAGGGGGTGTCCTCCAGCCGGCCAAGAAGCGTAAGGTGGACATGCCTATAACAGTGTCTTATGCGCTGCCTGGCCAGCAGGTAGCCACAGTCTTGGCTATTCCTCAGGGCCAGGGCCAGCAGCAGAGCTACGTCTCCCTGCGGCCAGACCTCCTAACTGTGGACAGCTCCCACCTCTACAGTGCGACAGGCACCATTACCAGTCCCACCGGAGAGACATGGACCATCCCTGTCTATTCTGCTCCTGCTGGATCCGGGGGCCGTGAGCAAGTCACACACATCGCCATCCCCCAGGAGGCCTACGGAACAGTGCAACTTGCTGGGACAAACACTACTACAATGACCACAATGCCAACGCAAGTTACTGTTGAAAACGATAAGCTGAAGGCTGTCAGCCAGAGTCAGACAGCGCAGGCCGTCTCCAGTATAACCAACTCGGGAGGAATATGTGGCCAGGAGGAGGTTGTGCATACACTGGCTGCAAATACTCTGTTCCCTGCCCAGCTGATGAACGGAAACATCCACATCCCAGTAGCAGTGCAGGGGTACCCCAATGCCACGCAGTCTCTTATCTGGGACCCTCAGCAGCAGGTGCTGCACACACAGGGGCTGTCAGGACAAGACACACAGCAGCTGCAGGTAATTAAGACATCCCCTAACCAACTAGATAGGGAAAGAAGCGTGCCATTAAAAACCATTAAAAGGAAAAAGGGCTTAATGGGCAGGTGTAAAACTGATATTACATATTGTTACATAAAACAGCATTGCAGAATATTATATAGCCTAGCAGAATACATGGACAGTAGGCAGGACAGACTCGTGTTAATGCATTGGTTCCATAAATGGTGTTCTGTAGGTTGGTTGCAAGATGTTTTTGTGTCTTTTATAGGTTATTAGTATTAATACATTTCATATAAATAAATGTATCTTGGACAAACTACATTGTGTCTGAACACTTCCACCACAACTGTGCTAGTGCGTGATGTAGTGAAGTGAACGTCTGGTGTGGGGTTGGCATACCAGCAGCACCCAGGTCTGAGACCAAGGAAGACTCTTGGACCCATTAGGAGAAATATGACCGTATATGTTTCTAGGGTCAGACGGTTGCAGTAGCAGAGGTGGATGGCCAAGGCCAGCACCAACTTCAGGTACAGGAGCTGCTGTTGCCTGCCTCTCTGAAGCCAGAGGAGGGTCTGGAGGTGTGGCGGCTCTGGGCTCAAAGAAAAAATGCAGAGCTGGACAAAGAAGAGAAAACTAAACTTGCCCCAATTGGACGTGAGTGCCCATGCAAAATTGCCATGTGTCCATATAGTGTTTTTCTCTGGCGGGAAAGCGCTGGGGCGTGCTTCATCCCACTGCTCCCAAGCATCTCCTCCATTTTCTTGGTTACCAGGGTGACGTGTCCGCCCCATCTGATTGGTTGCCTGAAAAGGAGCTACAGTGACGACGTCAGCGGCTTTCTGAAATTTTTTCAACTAGAAGCACTCAAAACAGCCGACCAAAATAGGCGTAATACTCTGAAAAGAAAGATGCTGTGTGCAGCGCTTTTTCTCTAGGCAGCCGCATACACGCTCTCCTCATTGGGAACAATTGAATATGGACGCCTGCGCTCAGAAAACAAACGCTATATGGACACACAGCCTTAGAAAATGCGATCTTCCTTAATATATCTGCGTCTCTCTTTACTTGTTACTCCAATGGCCATCCTGTCTGTCTATACATAACCTGAAACCGGTGTGTGTTTAGGTCGGCAGGCACTGCGCTTTCAGGAGGACTTGGTGTCGTGTGCTGTAGCTGAACTCAGCATGGCCCTGTCCCTAATGACACGGGAGTCCCGGGGGCTGGAAGGAGAGACTTATGAAGCTGACGTTCTCTACTATGTCTTTCTCTGCATACAGAAGGTGTGTTTAGTATCATACTAATACTCTATCTCCTCCTATTCCATTTGTGTCACACTTAATCTTGATATGGAAAGAAGACCTTGTCATCTGTTCCTATTCCCCTTCCTTCTGTTTTCCCAGTATCTGTTTGATAATAGTCGTGTGGATGACGTCTTCTCAGATCCATACTACACCCGCTTCTCTCAGAGTCTGCACCAGATACTGGAGCCATGGAGGCCATCTGTCCACCCGCTAGGTAACAATGAAAATTAGTGTATCACATTTAGCCAACCTGCCAAATTTAGCCACAAACATTTTTTTAATTTATTAAATAATTAAATAAATATATAATTAATAAAAATTTATATTTTTTAATATAAACTCTTACTCTTTGGTCCTGTTTTATAAATGATATGTAAGGCTGCAGCTATGTCTTTTACAGTGTTCAAAAGTGATGGTACTTCTTTCAAGGAAACATGCTCTTCAATTCTGTTGCATTTGCTATATTCACAGGAACTGAACGCACCTCATTATAATCCTGTTATGGCCTTCCTCCCTCAGGATATGTTATCCCCAGTCATGTAACGGAAGAGATGCTTTGGGAATGTAAACAGCTTGGAGCCCATTCGCCATCAACACTACTCACAACGTTAATGTTTTTCAACACAAAGTAAGTTGCACATGTGCGGCACAGTGCTTCTGTATGTTTATTTACTGTGTGTCACACTCTAAATTTAACACTGATATTTGCACACTAGCAAAACATGTTTGACTTCTTACTTTCTCCAGGTATTTCCAACTAAGGACAGTGGAGCAGCATCTAAAAGTAGCCTTCTCTAAGGTGTTGAGACATACTAGGAAAAGCCCCAACAACCCCAAAGACAAGAGCACCAGCATTCGATACTTAAAGTCTACAGATCGTTTTATAGGACAGAAGGGTGAGAAGCCAAATCTATTTAGGTTGCTATTATGTTAAGGAAGAATCCACCTTTTAATCTTGACAATGACTTGCTTTCCATGTTTCAGTCACGGATGACATGTACTCAGAACAGCTCGAGGACCCAGAGAACCCTCTACGTTGTCCAATCAAGCTCTATGACTTCTACCTCTTCAAATGGTAAAGAGGAGAATCAACAATTCACACTGTGAACTTGATTCGCACTTTGCAACCAACTAGTAACAGCGCTACTAGTGTTTTCTATGTTAGGCATATTAGAATCCCTGGTGAAGTCAAGTAAAAAATAAATAATAATCATGAAAAAAACAACAATTTCTGTTTAATAACTAACTATTGAAAAAATTAACACTACATTTCAAATTATTTAGTGTATAAAGATGCATTGTGTTAGCATAGTCCAATTGCCTGTACTGGGCACGCACTTTTTGTATGCTTTATCATTGTAATAGTAAATACAAGTACTGAATAGCATGCTGTTTTTGCATAAACCCATCTGATAAGAACAATCTTCTTACCGTTTATTGCATTTGTTTTTGCCAGTCCACAGAGCGCTAAAGGCCGCAACGACACCTTCTACCTGACCCCCGAGCCTGTGGTGGCTCCAAACAGCCCCATATGGTACTCTACTCAGCCAATCCCCAGAGAAACGCTAGAGCACATGCTCGCCCGCATCCTTGTAGTCCGAGAGATCCAGGAAGGCCTCGCCATGTCAGTGAACTTGCACTAACTGGACTGGAGGAGAATTGGGGCGGGGTGAGAGGACCAGATCACCCTTGTTCCTTCTGTTCCCTCACCCATCCACTTAATTTGTAATCATCAATGTTTTTTTTTAATTTTCTCACGTCCCCTTGTAACACTGTAAGGGTGGCATGTTTAAAATCACCATATTTCTGTATATCTGGACACACTGACTACATACAGAAAATACAGCTAACTGATTGTGCCTTACATGGGCATAATCTCTCCACCCACCACTTTTTTGCCAAAGGATGTAGTGTCTAATCTTTTTATTGGACCTGAATTATAATTTAAATGTTATTTTAAACTGTTGGTTTCACTTCCAATAGTTAATGGAATAATTGTACATTTTCTTTGCTGTTTTTGTTTTAATCTGTAATATATGTCTTATATAATTTTGCTCGGGTTGGCCTGCTCCATGCTGCTTTTCATCTTTCCATTTGTCCCATACACACACTCCCCCCTCATTGCCACCGTCAGAAAGCTTGACATCTGCTACTCCAGTCCTTCGTTCAGGATTTCTGCTGTATCCCTCCTGTTTTGCCCTGTCAGCCATGAGCTGCACTGGCATTCGTATACATTACGCTCTGGAGATAATATGCTTATAGGGAAAGATGCTTGACCTGTAGCGCCTACTGTTGGAGCAACTCGGACCTGCAGCATAAGTGACTTCAGGACATAAACGTGTCTCAAAGCTATGATTGCCATGCCTTGCCTCCATTCAACTTGCAAGAACTCGCAGCTGCATTAAAGATGACCGGCAGGGGGAGTGGTGAAGAAGGTTGTTTATATACTCGACTCCTGTCACCAACCCAGGACTTGCCTACAGAGGGATATTACTGTATCATAAGTGTTTATTATAATGCAGTTAAAAGACTCATAAAAATGGGGTGCCCCATATTGTTCTATGACGTGTAATACTCATAGCTCCTTCATGTACTGTAATACGTTTCAGTCATCTAAGGAGAATGGCAGTGCCTGTGTGTTTTTGAAACATGACCTTTTTGTACAGCTGCTTTTGATGTGTTTGCCTCTCTAAACACACCACACCAAAGTTTTCATAGCTGGTGATTTATATAAAATAGTTCATAAAAATACCAATCCGTTAACAGCAAATGGCAACATTAACTGTAAATTATACCTTTACAGCTTAAAGGTATTTTCTTGACGGTCCACGTTTTGTAGTAAGTCACCTAGCTGAGCTTTGTTAGTCCACACAGACCAGCCTTATTGGCTCACACTCAGTGCAGTTTAGTAATCCGGTGTGGAGGGACAGGCTTGACAGGATTGCCAGGTTGTCGCCTTCTGACAAAAACATTATGGGCTCGTCTTTCACCTTTTATCTCTGTTTTGCCTTCTGGCATTGTTCTCAGTCACTGGGATTGGCCACATACACAAGTGTGCAACAAGTCTTCCCCAGTGTGTGTGCCTACATGTGTTGGTGAGTTCAGGTCTGAGAGTGTGTATTAAACTGCATTGAGGAGGGAATAAGCCGCCGTAGTAGGTTCCCAGGATGGAGCAGCTGTTGTATTGTGCTCTGTGGTGCGTTCAAAGGAGGTCCTTCTCGTGAATGTCTCCTCCTCCCTTGTTCTCTGTGCCTAGAGGAGTTACGGGACCGCTCCTTGTTCCGTCCAGCATTAGAAATGGACACATCACTTTGAGGGCTGTTGAGAGGCGACACACAATTGTGTTGAGATAGTCATTTATTTTGGTGTTAGTATGTGAATTCTTGCTGTGTTCTCACCCAGTTCCTCCACTGAGCCAATAGAGCAGACAGCGGTGAACAAATACATACTGCTCCTTAGGGAGATACAGATGATGTTTAGTACAGTACAATCTTCCAGGTGAGAAGTCATTCCATTCTTAAATAGGGCACTCCACGTTTTCAATGCTTGAAGATCATGTTAATGTGAATAATGTACTGACCAGATTCTGGACCATGCACATTCTGTGCTTACGTAGGTCTTCCACAGCAGCATGTACCTTCGGCTGGATACCCCTGACGCACAGCTGCATCATCCACAGCAGTGTTACAAATGCCCCCGACCGCCCAACACCTGCACTGAAACACATGGAGATAGGAGATATGAATTTTTGCAAACATACAGTGAGGTCCTTCTACAAAGATCTGTTTATAAAGATTTCAATTTTGATGAATGATGAAACCAAAAGCGATAAAGAGCAGGGCATGAGAATGGTGAGGAAAGATATGGAGGAAAAAGTAGAGAGAAGGGATAAAGAACAGAATAGAAAGAGACAGAAGGAGAGAAATATGGAAAGATATAGTGGTAGTGTGCTCAGATGTTTGGACCCCACTGTACTCCCATCTCATAATAAAATCTGTACATTTTAAATGGGAGAAAATGGTTTAGCTGGGGTGCATTAGGGATTTCACAAAATTACTCTAGAAGAGGAATGCAGTAGAAAAAAAAATCAACATAACAAAAAGGGTGTGGACACTCCAGGCATTTGGATATTCAAGTTAAAAGCCAAAATTCAAATTGCAATGATCATTTTTGTTAAATAATGTATCAGAGTTTTGTTAAACCTTTGACTAGCTTTCTTTCCTCAACATAATGTAAGTTCTCATGCTGAGTAGAAAATTTAGTAGAAAATAATCTAATGTCCACAGACCAAAACCAGATCGACATTAAATTGTTGTAGTGTTTCATTTTATGATTTGGAATTAACCTTAAATCAAATTTTAATACTAAATTCTAAAGTAAAGACAGACATTGGCTTTGTAGACACTTTAAACGTATGTTTAAAAGAAACAATGGAAGTGAAAAGCGGATGAATACAACTGCAACAACCACACCTACTCAACTTATTTTAGTATAGAGAAGGTTTAACAGAAGTTCCGTATCGTTTGATTTGTGTCTGGAATTCCCCTTTAAAACCAGCCTAACTAAAACCTTGTTATTTTGGTTTGAAGCAGCAGCAGCTCCTTTCCCCCTAATAGATATAGATGGGCTAAAGGTTAAAGATCAGACCTGCAATGCACCAGAGCAGGCCCCAAGCATGGAAGGGCTTCCAAATGCTGTCTCACATGCTCAGTGAAGGCACACAATGAGGATGGGTCCTTGGGGACCCCCTGGTCAGGCCAAACAGGGTAGTAGTAGTGTGTAACTGTCCTTTCTCCTGGACAACCCCTCTAAAACACAAACATTCATTCAAAACAAGCCAGAAGGACTACATGAGCATCCTAGTGCAGACCTGGCACCAGAATGAATTAAAATGGATTATAACTGTGCCTTGCACGCACCTGTCTCAGATTAATGGTGGAAATAAAGTAATCTGGACCTTCTTTACGCGACACTGTGTTCACTTGGACCAGTCCATGACAAACAGTCCCCACTTCCAGAGGCCAATATTGATTACACAGCACCTGTAGGGCAACACACTATCATGTCATGGTATGTTGGATTTGGAATGGTGGCTACTCATTTACTCTGTTGCTATTTTATGGCTACTACTGTTAAAGTTACATGTCTATATCTCTCTTAAAGCAGCAGACTGTTTCCATATTGTGTGGAAGGAACAGTGCTACAGTAAAATATAGATCTGTATGCAGCAGGCACAGGCTGAATGTATCTATCTCACCATGTCCTTTTGTCTCAGGGCTGTCACCATGACAATTATTTTGACATTCTGTTCCCAAACCATCCTCCAAAAGTCAGCCATAGTGCCGGGCAAAGGACCCTGGGTACAGATGAAGTCCCTCTCTGAACATCCACCCTGAATATACAAGTAAACTGATTAGATTGTTGTTGCAGACATTATGGAGTGGACAAATGAGGAGGTAAATTGACAAAAACACACAGGTAACAACATCAAGACACTCCCACTGCCAGGAAGACAGGCAGAAAGATACGAATGCAGACTGACAGGTAGGCAGACAGGCTGGATAGATGGATAGAACATATAAAGTTAATATTCAACAAAGTTTGAATGAATGAATTATTCTTTACAGGCACAAAGTTTGCATTGATGTAGTCTGAATGTGGCTGGGATTCTTGAAGGGACAACCGCACTCGACAGTGGTCATCTGTATACCCACATAAAACAGAAAATCATGGCAAATAAGTATCCAAAAAGTTGTTGAAGAAGCAAAGATTCCTGCATGTGCACTGTTTAATAGCATATTTAATGTACTTACATGGTAAAATGTAAGGGTACCTGTTCTTCCCCATGTTGGCCTCTAATTCCCCTGCCCTGCTGGAGAGCTCTTTGCCGACATCATTCAGTTCCTTTTTCAGGGACAAACAAGATGATGTTATTGTCACACACTGAAAGATGTTTTCAACTAGCACATTTTACCCACGCTCCATGCACTCCATCAAGTTTACCTCAAACTCTTGCTTAAAGCCTTTGTTGCCTTTTGCAGCAAGTGACTGACATTGTAAATGAAAATCCTGTAGGATCTGTGCTCTTGAGAAAGTCCGTACCCTGTCAAACATAACGTCCACAATGATCTTCTTTTTGTGCATTCTGTGCTGTAAGATATATGCAGCCTTTGTTCTAGTCATCAGTTCACATTAATATTGACGCTTCCTCAACCAGGGCAGGCATGCTAGTAATTTGTCCTCTGTTTTATTTCTTACCGCATGTTTTGGACTTCTTACTTCAAATAGCCTTCCAGCTTGGCCAGAGGGAATGGTGAGTGGCACTGTGATAATGCACACAGTTACAAAGGTTTCATTGCTCTGTTTTGTTAATAAGCCTCATATTAATGCTTTCTAAAATTATACAATAAAAAAAGAAATACTCAATTTAACACAAAGAATCTACCCTTTATTGTCCCTACTCTGATAATTACAGAAGGGGTTTTCGTTTTTAACCGATGGACATGCAGAGTTTTACCATTCCAATAGAATAAATAATAAGTAAAATTCACACAATAAAAAACACAATTACATTCACATCTAGATCCACTTTGCCTGAAGCAGATGGGCTTGGCAGTAAATACAGTAAAAAAAACAACAACAAAAACATTAAGGTTATGATACAACACGTAACTATCCATTGTTCTGCTATAACAGAAAAAATACAATGTGCAATTCAACAGCACGTTAATACCAAGAATCACATAAACAAATGTGAAAATGTCCCACGAATAAACACAAAGAGAGAACAAGAAAGTCACCAAACAGCTTCTGTGGTGTCTGTTTGCTTCAGCATTACCTTTCAAAATGGCCCCTTGTTCAGACTGTCATTGTCTTTGACGACAGAGGAAGCACACAGGACTACAGTACATGTTTCCAAGTCATCATAAGAATGGTTCTGGTTCCAAAAAGGATCTTTCCAATAATTTCTCTCTCTCTCTCTCTCTCTCTCTCTCTCTCTCTCTCTCTCTCTCTCTCGCTCTTGGTGTGCGTTTATGTATCTGTGTATCTGTGTGTGTGTGTGTGTGTGTGTGTGTGTTTGGAGGGGTGGAAAAAAGGGAGGAGAGAGAAATACAAATGTTTGAGGTAAGGTGGTTGTAGGTTTGTTACAATTGTTGGACTCTTGGTTCTGGTTTCTGGTAGATTCTTTCTGGTTATTGTTCAAAAACCAGAATGCTAGAAATATCAAAAATGTAATTGAACTAAAAACAGCTGGAGTATCTATCTGACCTGACACCCTTCACTTTTAAGTCCCCTCAAAGTATGGGGTTATAGGCTCAAACTTCTGGGGTCCCTCTATTTTCCTCTCTCCCCTTCTCTCTTTATTAGATCACTTTTGTGGTGGTTTGTAGGCTATGTCATGAGTTGCAGCAGATGCACAGATTTGAGGGAAATCAAACCATTGGCATAGATGGTGAATGACGGCATACTATGTGTGGGTGGGTGGGTAGCGCGGAGGTGGGGTAGAGGCTATTTAAAAAATCTTTTGGCTGACTTTTAAATTATTTAAATTTAGGCTAGGCCGACCCACCCACAGGTGGAGTCAAACTCAGCCAGCCAAAGTGGGCAAGTCGCTCAGTGAAATACAACTTCTGGTTTGCCGTATTAATAATATGCATTTGTAGACAGTCCAGTCTCGAGTCTACGTCAGGTGAATGCCGCACGCTAACAGGAAATGTGAAATCGAAACAAAGAATTGAGTTTGTCACACTTCCTGGTTGTAAGCCCGTGTTATTTTTTAAGATAACAACAGAGCTTATGGTTAAAACTGTAAAAAAATGGATCATGGACGACCACACGAGACAGAGCAAAGAAAGGTAAATTGTCATTTGGAATAAATTGTCAATAACGGACATATGTTAACGTATGTTGTAAGCTTTTACAGTTGACAGTATAATTTATTTTAAACAACCATTACCATTCCGTTTTTCCGTCTTAATTCCGGCGCTAGGAGTGTTCAGAGTGAAGATAAAAGTTCCTGTGTAAGCTAGTCGCTGAAAACACAGGCAACGTGTTTTAAGCTTTATTTGTATCCCGACTAAATACAGTAGTGATACAAATAAAGCACTCTTAAAACACGTTGCCTTTTGGCTCTTGCGAGCTTACTGTGGGCAATTTAGGTCTACATACACCATCACATATTTTTCCAGAACACGTTACTGTGTGTTTTAATTCTCTGTCTGGGGCCCTGTGTTGTGAAATAGTGATTAGTAATATAGGTATTACTAATGAACTATGGCAAGAATTGCCTTTGTTAAATGTAATCATTGAACAGTGATGTTATTTTAGCAAGTGGAGACACCTATCAGAAGAGCGAGAAGCCCATCCATACCCCCGGGAGGGTTTACTTCTTACAAACCAAGGTTTGGAGGACGGGTCTCCACATTTAGGTAGGAGTGACAGCATCAATATGAATAGATATCAATGGTAAAGATGGTTCTAATAACAGTGACTGTTTCTCTTGGTTTTTCCGTTCTTAAGGGATGAACATTCATTCAGAAAACCTGTCTCGGGTTTTGGGCTGCATGGCTATTACCACTGCAAATCCCGACACCCCCTGGACTGGAGGAATCACTCAGGGCCCAAATTCCAGCATGCTGTATGGAGAGGGAAGGAGAGTGCCAGCAGGAGGGAGAAGGAAAAAGAGAGGGAGATGGGGCAAAACAAAAAGAGAGAGAACAGCAGCACAGTTTTACCCCAGAAAGACACTGGCAGTAAGTTAACATGTACAACAAAAACAACACACACAGTACACACAGGCCTACATATAGAATACTATATACTGTATATGTTTACACTAGGTACAGTTTATAAAGTTAGAAATCAGGTGAGCACTAGGTGGCAGTATAGGAATGCATTGTCATTCAGTATTTAAATAATAATAATGACTTCACATAGCAAGTAGGAACTTTTTTTTCTCCATGGTATCTGCTGACTTACAGCAGCTACAGTGTCTTACTCTTAACAGCGTCATAATGAATTCATAACATCATGCCATAATGTTTCCTTAGTAACGTGATAGTCTGCGTAGCTAATATCTCAGGACATCACACAAGTGTCTACATAACTGTCATATCTGCCTGTTCTGATCTACACAGTATATTTTGAAACATCCTGTCAGTTGCCTGTTGCACCGGTCTGTCTTTGCAATTGGACAAGCCAGATGTAAAAATAATCTGATGACTACAGACTACAAATATACTACTATATAATGACTATTGTAGGAGATGCCATCTAATGCAGGCCGTATTTACAGTCCACCCCTCCGATTTAGGCTAATCTTTATGTGGCATTTGGTATCTCATTTATATCTACTGTGGCATTGGCATGTTTTTCTCTCACGCTCAGCCACTGTATCTGTGCGCAGACTGCAGCACTGTGGAGGTGTGTGTGTGTGTGTGTGTGTGTGTGTGTGCGTGTGTGAGGAACAGGTTTCTGTTCTGTGTGCCTCAGAGATGGTGCAAAGATGGTGACTCATCGATGGTTTGTATGTGTGAGAGTAAGAGAGAGAGAAAGAAGGATAGAGCGAGATGGAGGGAGTGAGAGAAGAGGGGGATGGAGAGGGCAACCAGCCAGCAGTATATAATGAGCCGTAACAAAGCAATTGCCTCACATAGAACACTGCAGTCCAATGTTGCGAGGCAGAATTCTCAAACACACCCAATGGATTCTGCTTAAAGAAACATTAATTTTAGCCCCTGTTGCTTGTAGTCTGCAGACAATCACTCCCCCTCTGACAAAAGATTGAAGAAGGGAAGAGGGAGATGAAAAGCCTTGGGACATTAATGGTGGCCTAAAGATGCAGCTGTAGATGGCATGTCAGATACAACTTTTCATCTATTACAATGTTATTTTAGCTAGCACACACTAGCACACACCAATTCTTTATGTAACTGGTGTGCTGCATTGTGTTAAAGCTGCATGAGATGGCAACGTTTTTACAATTAAAAAATAACATTTAATTTCCTTTAATTGGTCCAGTAAAATCAGCAGCAACAGGAGACCCCTTGGATTTGACAGTACAGTACAATACACTTGGATTGTGTGTGTGTGTGTGTGTGTGTGTGTGTGTGTACTGGTAGTAGCTTTGTGAGACCATCGTGAGCTCTATAATTTGTCCCTATCTGCACAGTAGCAACTCATTCAAAACCTGTCGGGTCTTAGTAAGAGAACTTGCTGCAAATCAGCGCCAAGGATGGTTTGCTGAGCAACAGAAATCATGGAGATTCATTTAACTAATATAGGCTATACTGACAGTATACTAGCAGGAAATAATCTGACACTGATGCAGATACTGAAGTCACCTTGCCTCGCCAGAATTTACAAAGATACATTACAACTACAGTGACAGTGGAAAGACAATTAAAAGGTTTGCCAAAAGTCAAGAGTATGACTGCTTTCAATTGCATTTTGTAACCAGATGTGTGACCAATATGCCAAGTAATTGTATGCAGCTTTAAATTGTGTGCTGACCCCATGTGGTTTGTTTTTCAGCTACAGAACCTTTGTTCTACAGGTCTGTTTCCAGCAGAGAGAAAGATAAACACCTCAATGTAAGTTACATGACACAAGCTTATAGTGGTTTATCCTCTGCTTTTCAGTTTCTTTGTAGAGAATGGGATTTCTGTTGTGCCTGAAAGCACCAGAGTGGTGTGTTGTTTTAATTGTAGTATTAAAGCTCCTGCATACAACTTTTGACCTTTTGCAACATCGTTGTGTACATAATTGTTGGGAAAAACCCCTGATGAACTGATGGTTGAAATTATATGAAATTCACACAGGGAAAAATGAAGGCTACCATCTCTATTTAGAAAAAAACCCTCATGTTTTTTAGATTGCAGGTGCTTTCTTAATTTGAAATACTTTGTGGTTTTAAAGCCATTTCAGAAGAGGAGGAAGATGTGGTTCTCTTTTTTAACTGGAGCACAGGTGCAATGATGTTGAAATAGAAAGTGTACTTTTCTTGGCTGACATAGACACAGCACCACATGGTTGTCTCATGCATCCCTATCAAAATAATGAATCACTCATACCTCCTGCTGTATTCTAACCTTCGGGCTACACAGTGAAGGCATCAGAGAGAAGTCAAGCCCTGAATGACAACTGTTCACTTTGTCAAACTTTTAAAGTCAGTTCTTAATCCAGTTTTCACTCTGTAAAATATAATTATTAAGTGTTGTTAAAGTTTAGCCTGGCTGCTCTCGCTTGGTGAACACACATTTTTTCTCTGCACTCTGCCGGCTTATGTTCTGCCTGATTTTCTTTCCACTTCCATGCTTAGTTAACCCTATAAGGGTCTTATTAGGTAATTAGTTAGTAAGCAAAATTGAAGTCATAAAAATAGTTACCTTTTTTAAGTCCGGCTACAAAAGATAGCTAGCAGTTAGCAATAAAACTAACGAACTATTAGCTACTACTACCAATTAGTAGCGATTAGTTCCCTGCCACCCAAATTGGCTGGTCATCCAAAGAGCTACATTCCGTCTTTTTCTCTCTGTTATATTCCTCGCCTTATCGCTGTCTCGACTAAATTTCTCTCGTCTTTTCAAGGCACTCGCCAGTGAAAACTGCATTGCTTAATTCGTCCAAGTAAAGACCGTACCATGCTTTCGCGCCAAATTTTGTGACCGCTCGTCTTGTACGCTTTGCCTGCAGGTTAACTGTGCAAGTGCAAAAACTGAGCGTGTATAAATATGCCGATCAAGTTGGTGGTAATAGGCAGAGTAGAGGGAGTGGAGTGACAGCAACTGATGTAAATTGGACAAACATGAAAATAGATCGGGCTCTGGATTGGGCCATGGTTACTGATACTGATCAGTTAAAAAATGCCTGGATCCGCCTTGATAGACTGCTACAGAAGATTTACTCCCTCGAAACCAGGATATTCAAGCTAGAAACAAACTTGAGACAAAGATGAACTTCAGGATACAATCCCATCCATCATTGGTGAGTTAGCTCAGAAAGAGTTGCCAACTCTGGAAGATATGGTTACTTTTCCATAACTTGACAAGACAAGTTTCTGGATCTAATAGATCCAGAAACGTTCTACGGCGGACCACTTGCAGAAGAGTAACAAAAGACGGACCAGGAGTCCCATGGACGTAAGGCCTAGGAATTGGATTTGCTCAGGCAGTCGGACATGGTTTAAACCCATGTCTGCCTATATTTCACAGAACTTTTAAACATAATGGACAATTTAGAAATAATTTATCAGTGGACCCCTACCAACAGCTGTAGATATTGTACCAGCTGTAGATATGTTCTCATAATCAGCTGGACCTAATTGAAATATAGGCTGGCTTGCTATCCCAAGTAAGAAAGTCAATGTCAGCGCCTGTCACATTCTCCATTCCTGACTAGTTGTAGAGTCAACAAAGTCCTGCTTGATGTTAGATGTCTGGCTAACAAATCATTCTAGTTAATGATCTTATTATTACTTATAAACTTGATTTTATGTTTTTTACTGAAACATTGTTAGAAAAATATAACAGTGCGACCATTCTCATTGAGACAGCCCCTCCTAGCTTTCACTTTATGGATATTTGTAGATCTAGAAAAAGAGGTGGAGGACTCACTGTTTTATTCTATATGGTATTCTGGGCAAACAGACTTAATTTCTTCCTTCTCTTTTGTGTAATAGGTTTCTAATGAACAAATCAAAAGCAAAGAGAAGGAACGTGAGGGAGCTCCAAGCAAGGAGACTAAACAAATGAAGGAAAAGGATGTCCCTTTAGACGTACGCCATGCTACAGCACGTCACGCCGCAATCCATAAGAAGAGGAAAGAAATAGAGAAGGTACTATCACAACACACACAAAATAAGATAAAAACCCTTATAAACTTATAAACATATTTTAGCATACTGCTATGAAGAGTGTTGTAAATGCTAGTACCCACTCAAGTACAGTTTTTGTTTTCAACTTGACGAATCATTTATCATTTGATTTGAATTATTGAAAGGTTCTTTACCTAAGGCTTAGCAAAATTAGCCTGAATGTATTTTGATTTTAGGGATTGTTTATTCACACTTATCCTGATTGCACAGTGGAATTGTGGATCTCGTACACATGCTTTAATTTAGTGTTGTTCATTGTGTTGACAGCAAATCACATGAAGCTCTGCTCAGATTGTGTGTGTGTGTGTGTGTGTGTGTGTGCACGCGTGCACGTGTGTGGTTGAAATGGAGTGAGTGTGTAAAGACATGGCCTCTTGCTTTTCATATCTCCATGGTTACGAGAAAAGGTAGGCTTTGTGCGAAAGCAGTCTGGCTCCAGGTAGATCAAGCAAATGTGCACAAACACAAATGGAAATTACAGTTGTATGAACAGCCATCTGTGTGTGTGTTGCTTTGGACCGTTAGTGGTATACAAACAAAGAGACTATTCACAGAGGATTTTTGTTAGTTGTCATACATTCTTTTGCCGTCATCAGATCCACCTGGCTTGTCCGTTTCTCAGTTTACTCCTCTTTTCACCATTCCTTCTTTTTGTAGATTAAAGAAACGCCCTAATTGAGCCGTTCCCAACCACCTGTTGGACGGCATATTCCTGTGCTGGCTTTGCACTGAATCCCTTCAGAGCTTTGCTTCCTGTGTCTCATCTACTCGGTTTCTGTCTTCCATAAGAATATGCTAAAGATAAATGTGTAAATGGCCAAAAAAAAAGACATTGGATGTTGATACTGTGTGTCTGCGCGTTGCAGGTGTATCGGCAGGACTGTGAGACGTTTGGCACAGTGGTAAAAATGCTGATCACCAAGGACCCCTCACTGGAGCAGCTCATACAGTCTTCTCTGCAGGAGAACCTCAGGGAGATAGGTGTGCGCTGTGTCGAGGCTATGGAGCTATTTATAGAGGAGTACGACACCCGGTGCCTCTCTCACTAATCAAACAGCCTTCACAAAGCCACACACCTGCTGATTACGCATACCACATGACTGCCTATAAGAGACCTCTTTGAGGTGGTTAAATGCTGTTTATTAAATGCTGTGTGTATGCTGAACGTCATTCCAGATGCCGGTGCATTTTGACCGCATTGGTAAAAGTTCTGTAGTATATATTATATGTCTATTCATCAGAGATATTATACACCTGATTGAATTTGATGATGAGTCAAAAGATTGGAATTTTGACTTGAGTTTAATAAACTTTATTTGATTATTCACCTGTTCTTCATGTTCCTTCAAATAACAGCTGTTGAAGATTTCTCATCGAAACATATTCATGGCTAAACTCTAACTACTGATTATCAAGTAGTAGGGGGATCTGGGTGGAGGACTAGGGGTGTTTATGATTGGACATACCTTTTGTGTGTAATAAAATCAGTTGAACGCTGATGAACAAATTGCCTTCCTTCCTCAGTCAAATGTATATAGATTTGCCATTAACAACCAGCTACAGTAGCAAGTTAAAATACAACTTCCTGGTTTTTCATCAAAGTACACTTTATTTCTTTTATGAGATGACAACAATAAATGGACATGCAAACCTTTCTATCTCTACACTGTATTATACAAATAATGATTCTTAAGTTACAAAATATATTTATATATAAATATTTAGGACCATATGTACATAACATTTACATTACTACAGCCATCACTTTAATAACGTGTATTACTTTATATACATTTAACAGGTATTTCATTATTATTATTACTATTATTATTATTATTATCTTTATTATTATTATTACTATTATTATATAAGTAACTCTCAAAAACCAAAGCATGTTGCAGAAGAGAAAACGGGACCATACCTTACATTACTGTGCTTAAAGAGAAACCAAACACTAAAATCAAACCGTAGGAAAAAAAACATCTACATGTGAACACAGGTTGTTCTGTGCAACTGCAATAACCCGTATTCAATATGTAGAGAGTGCTGTTCCTGCGGTTTGATATAAGAGTTAGGTTACTTCAAATGGTCAAGGAGAAGAGGTTGAACACATCTGTCCCTGGTAAAGCATGGAAAGCAGCCTATATATAGCACAAGGTCCAACAGATATATTTGTACAAAGTGATAACTGGGGCTAGCTAGCCAATACTATTTTCCAGCAGCTTTTGGATTTCGCTGAGGTAAACAACACAGCTGAGAATCTAGCACACAGCTTTTACTATTCCAACACAATTTCTGGTTTATCCACACAAAACAGTGTTACAGCTGAGGGCTTAGAGCCAGTGAGCTAGGGTTTGTCAAAACAGCCAGATCACTCCAGTTTACCAATGATTCCCTATGAATCTGTAAAGGGGGTGTTCGTTCTTCCTTTACAACTATACACACAATCACACACGTGGTTCGGGCATTATTAGCATTGGCTGTGCTATATTTAGCAGTCAAAATTATCAATGCCTACTTGTACCATTATCCTGGATCGATCTTCATCATTGTAAACACTGCTCTTACATAAGCAATGCTTCCTCTCATGACTAGATCACACTGCGTGGGTGTACACAGACGATACTCCATAAAACTGTGTAAGCTCGCAAACCTTTTGTGCCTTTTTCTTTCTTCATCATCCTCTTCACAGTTCATCTCTATATACTATATATCTCTATACGGGGGGGGGGGGGGG
>JAODLI010031851.1:0-19528 GCA_027575585.1 Percopsis omiscomaycus | reverse complement strand
TACACAAGGAGGGAACGAGACACAGGTGAGGGCAGTGAAGACACAACGAGGGGAAGGACCCAAAATGGAGATGGGGCAGAGCAAGGGCGGGGCCAAGGAGAACACAGGCAGACACACTAGGGGAACAAGGAAACAGATAGGGGAAGAACCAGGGAAAGAGGCAGGGTCGTGACAATTTAAGCTCCATTAAGCAGAATATTTTGAACAAATCCCTATAGTATCCAAAGGTATTTTTGAGGGCTGGTGTCCTACTTCAACAACCCTGTATTACCTCAAATTTTCGACTCTCGTTATCAGTTCGGCCCAAATTTGATAAAACTTTTGATGTGCCCGTAATGCGACCAGGTTGTAGACATCCTCAGTGTTTGTATGACAGGTGTTTTCTGCTACGGACTGCCTCATTGTGTTGTTCCTTCGGCTTGCGCCTACTCCGCCCCTACACAACTGTTACAGTTGGTAACTGTTACAGCTTCTTGAGAAGCAGTCAAGAATGAAGCCTTGACAATTAATAATTTTAAACATAGAGTATACTAGATTACTACTACATATCTCAAAAATATATGTAATATGTAATACTTTACACTCCTGCAAAATGCAACGCGTGGTAAGATGACCATTTGAATGTGAATGTGTGTGTATGTGTTATAGAGACAGTGCGTCTGTATGGGTATGTAATCCCCTGTGATAATGATGATTACATGCACCGCGATGGCACTAATCCCCCTGTGTGTTGTGGGAGCTCTGAGATTTTTACATGCTGACAGGGAGAACAACAGATTAGAGCCTGTCTGTCTTGTCAAGACAGACAGACAGACAATCAACATCCTTACTTTACCTTCTACACAACCTCCATATGTGTCTTCTAAATGGAATTGAACCCCTAACCATGACAGTGCCTTCCTCTACACAGGGAATAGAACCCCTAACACTGGCAGTGTTAGTGCCCTCCTCAACACAGGGAATAGAACCCCTAACACTGGCAGTGTTAGTGCCCTCCTCAACACAGGGAATAGAACCCATAACCCTGACAGTGTTAGTGCCCTCCTCAACACAGGGAATAGAACCCCTAACACTGGCAGTGTTAGTGCCCTCCTCAAAACAGGGAATAGAACCCATAACCCTGACAGTGTTAGTGCCTTGCTCTACTCAGGGAATAGAACCCCTAACTCTGAAAGTGTTAGTGCCCTCCTCAACACAGGGAATAGAACCCCTAACCCTGGCAATGTTAGTGCCTTGCTCTACACAGATAATATAATCACTAACCCTCTCTTTCTCTAATCCGGTCTTGTTGTGCTGAGCAAAGGGAACCATGAGATTCAATCCTCTCAGCCACAGGAAGTCTGCATGTGTTTGTAGGTGTACATCTGCTCAAAGTTTGGTTGGAGGAGGACTGAGAGCTGATTGGCCCATCAAGTCTGAGAGGTTGTGATGGGCAATAGTCATTACTTATAGAGGTCCTCAACATCGAGCTTTCACACATCTCAGCATCCGTGACACAGGTCAGTCTGTGTGTGTGTGTGTGTATGTGCGTTTGTGTGTGTTTTACATGTTTAAATGTAAATTGAACAATACACTGAATGATGTGTTGAATCAGGACGACTTATAGAACTTAAATTGCTTTATACAAATTTGTATACGGCAGACAGATGTAACTAAGGAATTTAGACCCATTGACCTGGCAGCCAGTTTGCCAGTTCACCATCTTCTTGCTGTATTATTTTACTGTATGTAATGGACTTTAAAAATACCTTTTAAAGGCTTAATAAATTAGGGGGGAAATTTATGAAAGTTTAAATAAGATATAATCTCATTTAGCAATGGAAGAAAATGTCTTTAGAGTGTTGAACTTGATAAGATTAGTCTTTTGTGTCAGACAATGTCTCTTCAGTCTAACAATGTCCAAAAGATATTTGGTTCTTGGAGGATGCCTATTGCAGTTACCATAAGCATTGGTTTCCATAGCAACAGTGTACAAAACGTTGATGTTTTCTCTATAATATGAATGCAGATGAATCCCATTGATCTGTAATTGATTTCACCTGTTAAACACAAAAGTATGAAGGATAGATAAGCTTTAATACTGAGCAGCTTGAAGGAGGATTTTTAGTCCAAACGGCTGGTGAGAGACCGATGGAGATAAAGAGATGAACTTGTATGCTAGTATAATGTTTGTTTACTACTACTTTTCTCTATTCTTTAAGAGTTTATTTGATTGAGATCTTCGCTGCCGACATGAGCCCCAAAAGTGTCATTTTCAAGAAGATTGCTAAGGACCATTCGGTGAGTAAGACATTTTTGTGGGCAAGCCACTGGTCTCCACCACATAGAGCTTATTATGTATTAATTATGTATTAATGGACACATGCCTGCACAACCAAAACCATCAAGTAGGTTACTGGTGAAACTCACATCAAAACTATTTTTTAAAGACCCTACCCAGCCATGTGTTTTAGTGTACCCCGCTGTATATTTTCAAATGTCAGCAACATTTTTGTAGAGAATTTTTTGAACCCATTACGTCATGAGGGCGTTACTACTGAGCCAATGTCAGACAGGGGTGTGAACACAGTAAAGTGTATCTTTTGTAGGCTACACAACTGTTTTTTGTAAATCTGCATTTTCTAAACAGCTGCATGGCAAATATCTAGAGAGATGTTATTATTCCAGTATACATTCCTGCAAGGACATTTCAACACCTAACTTCAAATCAAAAAAACTGCTTTGTTTGCATATTTTGTTAAAAAGCCCTTCTTGGTTAAATGAGCAGCACATATACATGACTTTGAACTTAAATCAGACTCATCCAGCTGCAAACTCCAGCCATCTACAACAAACAACATTGTCTTTTGGAAAGTAATGTAAACTGATGCGCTTAACAGCAGTCAATCGGTTCACTTGCTAGCAGTCTTGGGGTTGATACTCAAATAAAGTTATGTATTACACATTACTTGTTACTTTGAAAAAGTAATGCATTACTTTACTTATTTACTCCCTGTAGAAAGTTATTCTTTACATTTATTTTGCGTTACTCAGCAACATCGCCATTGTCACGTAATTGCCGGTTAACAATTTAACTTTAAACCTTTTATACGATAATGCCCACATATAAGCACAAATCCCTATTCTAATAAGATCTTTCTTTTAATTAAATAATAGGCCTACCACAAAGCCGACAAATAAAGTTGGTAAAAAACAGCCCAAAGAGCACTTCACAGAAAAATACATAGTTGTTTGATAGGTAACTGTAATGTAATTACTATATTTAGGAACAGTAATGCGTTACATTACTGCATTACAGACAAATGTAAAGTGATTACAGTAATACGTTAGCCTACTTTGTAATGCGTTACCCCCAACGCTGCTTCCTATTAAGCAATCTCTAACAAGTTAACTACCGGCAACTAGCTAGCCACATGGTTCACCCCTACACCACTACTCGAGCGACTGCCCCCCATGTTGCCCCCACCATTTATATCCTATGCAGAAACATACAACCCCAGGGTACATAGCTTTTTGCTCCATCTGAAAAATTACCAATTTGCTGAAAGCACAGATGTGCTTTTCTTTGACTAAAATGGTTACGTAAAGCTACTACAGACCTAACACACCAACACATAGGCCCTTTAAAGCATTAAGCTTACAGGCTTTAGTACATTTATCTATTTCTCTCTATGGGGTGGATTCTTTACAGAAGAGATTGACAGAGCTTTAAAGTGAATCACTAGAAACTGCACTGGCAGTCTGGTGGCTGGGAAGGTCAAACTAGGTCATAACACTTCAGTGGAAAAAAGTGTGATTGCATTATGTTACATTAGAGATGAGTGCACTGCTTAACTAAGGTGTGTGTGTGTGTGTGTGTATGTGTGTGTGTGTGTGTGTGTGTGTGTGTGTAACCTTGCTAATGCTGCATTGTTATGAGCCTTGTTAAAGCCAGACTGCTATCTGCTTTAGGTGGGCGTCTACATGGGGAATAGAGACTTCATTGACAATGTAGACTCTGTCGACCCAGTAGGTGAGCACTAAAGCTAGTCTTTCAAAGATGTTTTGGCGACACCTACAGTAAGTATGTGGGCCAATTGAAGTATCTCATCTAACCCTCATCACATGTCAACTATCTGATCAGGCATTCTGTCCCGGTTTTAATGCTAACCATGTCTGTTCATTTTTTAGGAATGGCTTGTAAACTGCCTTGGGGCTAATGGTTGTGTTTATAAGGGCTTGACCTGGCAATTTTCTGGAGTGGATTTTCTTGGAAATAACTTTGGTGCCTGATGACACAGGATGTTTAAAGGGGAAAATGCCAGAACATTGCCGGGTTATTTTTATAGTGAGCATATAGGCCTACCTGTAGAGTTTATATTTCTCTCATAGAAAAATGTAATAGTTATATCCCATACTTTTTCCTACCACTAGATGGCATTATTCTGATTGACCACGAAGCACTGAAGGGGAGAAAAGGTCAAATATTTAAATTTTATATATAAATATACATATATTATAACACAAGATAAGATTTGTTTTGATAATGTAAACAAGATTTTTTTAACGCTATGACTATTGAATATTAATATGTGTAGAGTAAAATACTGTGTTCACGTTGTTCTATATGTCTCTCTGTCTCTTTCTAGCATTCGTCACTTTGTCTTGCATCTTTCGCTACGGCAGTGATGATGTGGATGTGATAGGCGTGTCATTCCGTAGGGAGATCTACATGTCCACGCGTCAGGTTTACCCCCCCCTGCAGGACAGGGACAGGGGCATACACACCAAGACCCAGGCTAAACTGCTGCGCAAGCTAGGTGACAACGCTTATCCCTTCTTCTTTGAGGTAAGAACCACACCCTGGTCCGGTAGTTTTTTGACCCATGACCCAAAAGTAGTTACTAGGACAACCTCTCCTCAAACACAAACACAGTTTCCTTGATGAACCTCAGCAAGGTAATTTGTATTTTTCATTTTCAGTTACCTGATAACCTGCCTTGCTCAGTGTGTTTTCAGCCAGCTCAACATGACATAGGCAAGGTAAGGCCCAAATATTTCAAGATAGAGACATCAGCTGGCAAGATGAATAACCTGACAAAATGTTAATTCTATTCTCTTGTCATGCAGCATTGTGCTGTGGAATTTGAGATTAAAGTATTCAGCGCTGAAAGCCAAGACGCCAAAATCCGCAAGCGGTAAGTGGTGTTTATTAGTGTGTGAATACACATTGCATTAGAGCTTTATATAAATAATTCATAAATTATAACATCAGATTTCCTTTTGAAATATTTATATAGAAAGCTCCGAAAGAGTCAATATAGATAGATAGATAAACTCAGCAGTGGATATCTGTACAAAAATTATTATAAACGAATAACAATAATAATAATAATAATAATAATAATAATAATAAGCATTAACGGAGAATAAAATAATAATTCCAGTCTTCTTGCATCGACATTGTTTATCAGGAGCACGGTGAAGCTGCTAATCCGTAAAGTCCAGTATGCTCCGGAAACAGAGGGGATAGCGCCCTCTGTTGAGACCACCAGGGATTTTCTCATGTCAGATAAACCCCTGCATGTGGAGGTCAGCCTTGACAAAGCGGTAAGCTGCTATCAGGTTTATTCAAGTCAAGTCAAGTTTATTTATATAGCCCTTAATCACATTACAGTTTCAAAGGGCTGCACAGGCCCACATTTCACATGGAAACAAACGACACCCCCTTCACCTATTCCTCCAATCGGGCAAGGAAAAACTTTTGGGTTTGAAAATGGAAGATACCTTGGGAAGGGACCACAAACGGAGGAATCCAACCCTTCCTTGGACAGTTAGGATGCAAGGTGCAGAGTGGGCAACAAAAAAATACATTGAATAATATGTATCACAATGTGTCCAGACAAAGAGTCACACAGTATATGAACTGAGCTTTGCAACGCCCAGTCCAACGCACCAGTGACAGAAACCACACGAGGATGCGTCCAGGACCCCAATCCCGGCCAGGTCCATTCACCATCTAGGCCTGCTCACCATCAGACTCTCCATCGCTGGGCAGAAGATATGGTTGTGGAGAGAGCCAGCCATTGTTGTCCATGTAGTGTCCAGGTCCACAGCAGCATTTCCCCCTTGGCGACACTCACAAAGAGAGACGCATGTCAGTGATTCTAGAGCATAACCATTTCGGCTACCCTAGCTAGGATTCTGGCAGCAGCATTCTAAACCATCTATAGACTTTTTATACTCGTTCTCAGAAGGCTGGAGAGTACACCATTAAAGTAGTCTAGACACAATGATACAAATGCATGATTTAGAGTCTCTGCATCACTCACAGATTCAGAATTACTGGATAATATTACAGTTGTCAAAGTTAAGAGTGGCGTCCTTGAACAGGTGTCTGTGCTTGGCAGGTCCAACAATTAACATCTCAGTTTTGTCAAAGACCAGAAGCAGAAGTGTAAAGACATCCATTGTTTAATTTCCAAGAGACTCCAGGACTCTGAGGTTAGACTGGTTACTTAATTCTAATGGCACATAAATCTGGGTATCATCAGCATAACAGTGAAAGCTAATTCTATATGATATGATATTATTATATCACCCAATGGTAGCATGTAAATACAGAACAGCAGAGGGCCTAGCACAGAACCCTGTGGGACGCCACAAGTAACCTTATGGTAGTCTGAGGTCATGTTACTATGAGTTACACAGTATGTCCTCCCAGACAAGTATGATGTAGACCATGAAAGGGCTAACTCACTCGTGCCGAGATACGTTTTTATGCGGTCAAGGAGCAGGTTATGGTCCACTGTATCACTGTAAGTCCAATAGCAATAGCAAGTAACAAGTCATTAGCATTTTTCGTCTCAGTAGAGTGGAGCACTCTAAATCCTGATTGGAATATTTGAAATAAATCATTTGCAGTCATACCGTCAACAATCTGGTGTGCTACAATTTTTTCAAAAATGTTATTTTTGTAGCCTGTAGTTATTAAGAATTTCAGGATCAAAGATAGGTTTTTTAAGCAGGGGTTTAATTACAACTGTTTTAAATGTGTCAGGTACAACACCAGATAAGAGGGATATATTAATAATTTTAAGTATAGAGGGTCCTAGGATGGGGACGTTGTGAGGACGCTGTCCCCACACCCTGGGGGTGGGGTGTGGCTGGGTGTCCCAGCCCCACCCTCTTTGCAAATTCCAAAAAATAAAAAAATAATATTATATATGTACGTTAAATTATTTTAAAGATTCCTGTTGTGGGTAGGGTATCTACATAGGGTATCTCCATTTGTTGACTCTGCCATGACATCACTTCCTGTATTTCAGACCTATTACCATGGAGAAACCATCAAGGTGCACGTCAATGTCACAAACAACTCCAACAAAAACATCAAGAACATCATCGTCTCTGGTGAGGCCAACAGAACACAGCAGAACTTTAATGAGATTTAGAGTTTAAAAAAGACAAGAAACGTTGAGAGGGAATTTACCATGTTTAATCATATTTCTTTATCTCATCATCTGTTCTCCATCTCTTTTTGTCTCTCTCTCTCTTTAATCCCATATATTTTATCTCTCTATCTCCATCTCTTTTTTTGGTCATCTCATCACTCCCCCATCTCCCCTCACCCCTCTATATCTCTTCCTCCTCTCCTCTTCTTAGTGGACCAGATAGCGACGGTGGTCTTGTATTACAATGATAGCTACACTAAATGTGTGGCCATCGTGGATTCTGGGTAAACATTCTTCATTCACTGATACACCTACAGTTTCTGATCTGTTTAAAAAGTGCACCAGTGACAGAAAGGTGATCTGAATATAGCAATAAATTATAACTACTATTAATTAACTATCAATGTTTGTACATGTGTATGTATTTATATTGATAGCTGTATTAATTTTTAATGTAGGTATTACACTATTTTCTGATGTGCTAATCTCTAAAGCAAGCTCTCCTATTGGTTAAGGGATGCAGTGTCTGCTGGAGCAAGCTTGCAGAAAGTTTACAAGCTGCTCCCCGTATTGGCCAACAACAGGGAGAGGCGGGGCATAGCGCTTGATGGAAAACTGAAGCATGAAGATACCAATCTGGCGTCCTCAAGCATGTAAGCTGCATCACTGGCCTTATTATAAACCACATATGGAGATATCCTGTGGTTCTTCTTTACTTTAAAAGTTGCTTCTGGAGGTGCCATAAATATTATTGTAAATGACAAGTGTTTGTAAACATCAAATACAAAATTAATAAGCACTGTTAGTCTATCTGAATCTCCTGAAATATATATATACTGAGGAACATGTACTAAATTTCAGAACGCTTGGTCAACCTGGGGATGTGGCCTTTTAATTAGTGTTTGGTGTGTCCAGTCTCCTATGCAGCCCACCCAACTGGCCACTGTCAACATATCTGAGTCTCAGGGGCAGATACGTTAAAGAGCGCAGCGTAAATAGCAATTTGGCTGCTCCGCAGAAAGCGCATGCTGTGCCTTTTTATTTTACGTTGGATGCACCAAACCTGCGGCTGATCACGTAATCACACGTCACTTCTGACTATAATTTATGTCACCCAGAGTTGGTTGGATATCATCTTTGATTTCTTCCAGTAACTGTATTAATGCATTAATCTGTAACGCTTGATGACTATGGAGCTAAATCAGAGACTTTAAGTTAGGCATTGAAAATAACAAAATTAACATTGATTAACAAAAACCAAACTGAAAAATAGGCATTGAAACACTGAAAAGATGTTTGGTGTCTTTTTATTTATTTTGATGTGATTTTTCATTGCCAATATTTTCTTTGTTTCCTCATGTCAGCCTTTTTCAGTGCGGGTTTTTTTCCGATGTCAGTACTTTTTAATGTCAATATACTGGCTCTGTTTTGTTGCGTTAAATAATGAATGCTCATTAGAAGAGGATGAAGGGGGGGGGAAAGAAAGATATATAGTATCTGGCATGCGGTAACATGTAGCCTAGATCTACACAAAGTGTAACAATGCGCTAAAGGCATAGACTGTATAAATAAAGGCTAAAGGGTGGCGAGTGCAGGCGCGAGCCAGAGGAAAGACACGGACAGCCGAAGACACGGTGTACACATCAAGCGTAAATTTAATAAAGGAAAAACGCAAATCACAGTTGCTTAACAGCAAAATAACATAGGCTATAATGACAATGGAAACTTAAATATGGTCCATTATCAAACTAAGGAGTTTCACCTGCGTGGGGCTAATCCCCCACAGCCAGGATGAGAGGCACGAAGTGTGCATGAACCTGTGCACGCCCATCATGACACAAAGTAGCTAGTGTGCAGGAAAATGTTTGTGTTGCTTGGCAACAGTCCACTCCCAGTCCAATTGTCGAACTATTTCTGTTAACGGAGCCAAATCAATGATTAAATAAACAAACAAATCATAATCTATCTGTTGTCACTGATATTTGTTAACTAATAAATGGCACTTGTAGAAAATATCACACTCGAGTTCTTTCTGATCTTCACCACTAGGCCGTACGACCGAATAACAGCCTTGCTGATATTCAGTATAACAGCACTCCCTCTCATGTGTTATTGCTTAAATATTTAAATGAGTGCACCTGGAACACCTAAACCGCAAAGCCTTTCTTTGTTGTTGTTATTACGCATAAAAGTGAGCATAAAATAGCAATTAGTTAACTAGCTAGCTGCTAGCACATATCATCTAAACTTAGCCTTGTTCCTGCAAACCTCTGCTAAACGGAATAAAGTAAATAAAAACGTTTGGCTTTCTTGCGATTGGGATTGTTCCAGGTGCACAGTGATGGCACCTGGAAGCCATCCTGGAAGCATCCTGGAAGCCAGCCTGAAAGCCATCTTGGAAGCACTGCTTTTCCCCCTGGAAACACCAACATGCGAGTACATCTGCTCCTCAGTGAGCTAGCTGTGTTGAAATTGTTTTGCTGCATGATTTCCTGTTTTTTCTCAGTGTGAAGGAGGGAGTTCTCAAGGAGATCTTGGGAATCATGGTTTCCTACAGAGTTATGGTGAAGCTCGTCATTGGAGGGTCAGTTTTGTGTGAAAAGTGCTAATATATCTACAAACACATTCTGCATGTACAAACTAAAGTATATTTAACATTTATATCTTGTTGTCTGTTTTCTGTCATGTTTACAGGATGATGGGATCCAGGTAAAAATTCTCAACATTTACATTTACAGCACTTTTATCCAAAGCTACTTACAATTAGTACATTTGTCAATTGTTGAACTTGTTAACCACCAGTTTTTGCAAGCAAATAACATTCTCCCAGAATAAGCACAACATCATGTAATAGGGTTACTTCACTTCACTTTTAGAACATTACTCGAAAGTTATCATTCGCTCCTCAAAACAGTCAATAAAGTTATCATTCAATTATCATCCCCGATCTGCTCCATGTTAGCAACAATTTTTGGATAAAAGCATCTGCTAAATGATCTAATTGTAATACATACATACTAAGCGGATATCAATTACCCAAAATGTCACCTCAGATGATGGACAGTGAACGTTGACATGCTTTACAATTAGGTTAATTACAATTAGGTAATTTAGCAGACGCTTTTATCCAAAGCAACTTACAATTACATCATGCTGCTATTACATGGAGCAGGTAGGGGTCAGGCATCTTGCTCAAGGATGCTTACAGGTAGGCCAACTCTGGGGCTTGAACCCACAACATTCCGGCTGGGAGTCCAACACCTAGACCACTAGACTACCCTTGCTACATGTATACTGTATATGTAAAAATTGTGCTTATTACCAGGGTGTTCAGCACACTGTGGCAACGCATAACATTCTTTACATGTTGGATAATAAATCTTTCTGTTGACTGGAAGCGCTTGGGTACCTTTGAGAGACAGCCATGATGTTGGGTAGTTAGTATACACAGTAAGTACAAGCATGGATACTAATGTATTGTATGGTTTGGTTTTATTTGTTGTTTATTGTGTTCCAGTGAGGTTGGATTGGAGGTTCCCTTCAAATTGATGCATCCTAAACCTGATGCAGGTAATGGAACAACGCTGTGTGTTTGTTAGTGTGTGTGTGTGAATGGCTGGATAAGGGATATGTATAAATTAATGGTCTACACTGATCTGTCACATGTCAAACACAAGGCCTGTGGGCCAGATAAGGCCCACGACACAATTTTTTCAGGCCTGCGAGATGATTTAGATTTTCTATTAACACTGGCCCCTTTCTTTATTGCCCACAACATGCAGTGCTACGCTATCCAGCATTCATGTTACAGGGCGAGGTTGGTTGAACCCAACCCAGACAGGTGGAAAAGTCCTGTAGGAGATGTTTATTGAAAGTTCAAAACAGCAGGCAGTCTCGTAGTGGTCCGTGCAGTAGATTGAAACCAGGAAAGACACCAGGGCGAAGGCACAAGGTAGTAGGAAAAGGCAACGTCAGATACAGGTGGAGGTATGGGATGGGAGATCAACAGGGGGTAAGGCGGCAGGCAGGAATCGGTGTTGACAAACAAGCAGCATCGGGAATGGAAAAGCTGGTCGTAGTATTTGCTGGATAGGCACTGAAAACAGGGGCCATATTACAGAAAAGTCTGAAATCCTATCTTATCTCAGTTTAGGATGACATTTAGGATTTTTGGTATTACAGAAACGTGTTTCCTAACTGCATTTAGGATAGGAATTTAGCTATTACAGAACCGTCCTAATTTAGGGATTTCCCAAGTTAGGAATCCTAAATTAGGATGGAATAGACCCTGTCCTAAATTCAAAATACCTTCCAAAAATGGCAACAACACTCTTGTTAGGTCTGTATGGCAATAAAGATGAGGAACATGCAGAGGTGGAAAAGTCAATTATTTGTCCCTGTAATTAAAATCACCTGAAATCACCAAACCTGGCAGGACTTTTACTTTCTGAAGTCAGACTTTTCTACCTCTGGGAACATAAAATATATAAATATAATGATTGAAAGACTACTCAAACCATATGAAAACACTTTAAATTTTCCGGACCATGTATTAATGGATATATATCAACTGCCAAGACAATTAATTTTGAATTTTATCAACATGTCCATAATAGTAGTGAGAGCCGTTGATATTATGGCTTGGAGCCGCCTACAGTACATTTAAATCAAAGATACAAGCAGTCTTGTGTACATTCAAGCATAGATACAGGCATGACAGCATTACATTCACCTGTAAGCATCCTTGAGCAAGATGCCTAACCCCTATCTGCTCCATGTAATAGTACCATGTAATTGTAAGTCGCTTTGGATAAAAGCGTCTGCCAAATGACCTAATTGTAATTGTAATTGTAATTGTAATGACAGGACAACTGCCGAATGAAAAATCAAATTTACAGCTATAGTTATAGTATAGTTATAGTTCTGGATTTCTTGAGTTACGATAAGATAGGAGCTCTAAGATAAAACAGGACACAGCCATGAGTTTAGGAATTGCTTCTGTAATAGGAAGATAGGATTTTTCCTCTCTTTGAAACTTAAGGATAGGACAAGCAGTTAGGATTTCTTTCTGTAATGAGGCCCCCAGCAGAAACATAACAATTCATCTCAACAGGAGATGAATTGCACTCTAAACTGGTTTCTCACCACTTTGCTGACAAGTTAGCGGTTTCAAGTCCTGTTGATCTATGATTTATAGTTGCATTTGCAATCCAGCCACGTGCATAATCAAACAATGGCCAGTTTGTCAATAATGATTTTTTTTAAATAAATAGAAATATAGAAGCTATCTGGACTGCACATTCAATTAGGTTTTTTTACGATGGCCCCTTCGGGAATTGAGTTTGACACTAACACAGCCATGGCTTGACACCCCTGATAGGTTAATGAGTTGTACTACAACTTATATCTACTACTGTTTATACTATTTTACCACAAATTGTGGTACTACATATTACATCCTACATATAGCCTCTATATCTCTTATTGTTCACATGGCAGATTTGTTTGTCAGACATTAAACAAAGGTTCTCTTTTGTGTGTCCTCTTTCGCAATCAACAGTGAGAGAGAGGTAAGACAAGATGATTGCTCTCATTTCTACATCACAAACAAATTGTTATTGTTATACTTGAACAAATGCTTTAATCTCTTTGCTGTCTGTGAACGCTGACACCAGATGTCTTTTAGCCATTCACTGGAAGCAGATTGTTTTGTGAATAATGACTTGCCTGGCTTTGTCCCTGTGTGCTTGCATCGGGCTCAGTTTACTTCCTGTAATCTGTCTCTCTCTCCTTTTCTATCTTACGGTCTTTCTTTCGCTCTTTAACTCCTCCTTTGCTTTCTTTCTTTCTTTCTTTCACCTTTTCACCCACCGGTTAGCTCTGTTTCTCTCAGTTTTGGACCCACCCACCTGCGGATCTTGGTGGATCAAACCAAACAAGTTCTTTATACATACAAGTTCTTTATGGGAATTGATTTCTTCTCTTACAGGGATGCTGTCGTATTTATTTCCTCTCCCTCTCTTTCTTGTAATTAACTGTTCCTTGTCTGTCACTCTGTAGTGAGCTGGAGGAGGAGATGGTTTTTGAGCAGTTTAAACGGTCCTCCATGAAGGGGATGGGTGGAGAGGATGATGATGACGAAGAAGGCAACGTTTCAGGGGGTGACGACATAGCGCCCAAGGAGAAATAGTGACTGTTTTGTTCAATTTTCCTTTCTGTGTGGTGGAAGGTTAGTGCAGGAGCTGACATGTTGACTCATAAGAGTAGTTTATCATCAGTAAAGTAGTAGTTTTTGCTGTAAATGTAAATGGTCCACTTTGAATGTATGTTATATAATAATCAATCTGCTTTAGTGTTGACTTTCTATCGGCATGGGCATGTAGAGGTCAGATTCATCCCTCAGCAACATTACACTAATTGTAATTACACTATGTGACTTGTTGGAACACTGTTGCCACTGTAGCAGTTGTTTAATTAAACAGACTACAGGTTGATGTTAGCCAACTTGCTTTTAACACCCATTTGCACCAGACATTTATTAAAGTATGAATAGGATATGTTACATCCTGTTCCTCTGTAACAAGCATTGGAAGAATCCTTGGGTCCCCCCAAAACTGCTGCAGCTCTTTAAAGTTGAAATTATATTTGGTACCAAGACACAACTGCACTCTACATACTTGAAAGCTGTCATGTTCTTATGTGCTGTTGGTTTCACTGGGGCTTTGGAAGAGGAATTCCAATATTAATAGCAATTCAAATGTAATATTTTACCAGTTAGAGAATGCAGTTTCATAAGAGCTAGACATGCTTGCAGATGCCTCGGTATTGTTGTTCTTCAGACAACCAGAGAGCACAGTCTGATAAGAGTCGTGTTGCTTTGTCGTTTGTTCCTTATTTTACTGTAGATGTGTTTTATTATCCATTATTATCCATTAGACTGTGAAATGTAATATTTTAATTCTAATCAAAGGAGAAGTGATCTTTGACATTCATCTATATTTATTTACATGTATTGCTATTGTGAGCACATAAAAAACACTGTATGATTAAGAATTGTCTGACTAAAATGATTCCACTGTTACTTTTCTGTCTTGGTGTAATATTATGTTGAAAAAAAAGCCTAAATGTTGTCATGATAAAATCCAGCAAAGTAAACTGAATGAGGAGCCAAAGACCTGCCTCAGGAGTTGAATTTTAATTTCAGAGACAGATGTACACAACGTACAGATCAAAGGCATATTAAGGGACGTGACAGATCCCACACCGTGTTGCACTGAGGTTTACAAACTCAAGAGCACATACTCAGGTCATCCAGTACACATGGTAAGCCAATACTTGGCTAGACCTCGAACTTATTGCATTGCTGTATTCCAGCATGTAGTGTATTTGTTATCTGTGTCAAGAATCCGTTGTCAGCAGCCAAGTTCAAGTCCCATTTCGGCAATTTTCCTCTCTTCTCTCGATTTGTCTTCTATCCCTTGTCTTCTACTACATTTGTTCAATCCTTCTACTAGCACAGTGGGTTTTAAAATGTAGTTCGGGACCCCCTGAAGGGTCAAAGGTTGATTTGAGGGGGTTATAGGAAGAAAAACATATATATATATATATATATATATATATATTTATTTTTTCAATTGTGTTGTACGCTATTGAAAAATATGTGCTTATAGTTTGAGCACTTATGGGGGGTCGTTTAAAATCCACCACGCTAGCATTTAGTTAGGTGTCACGCTGTAAACACTGTCTGTCTCACTGTCTATCACACGCGTCTCTCTAACGTTAAAGACTGACACTTCCTTCCTGACTGACGGACAGTAGAGGTCGCACAGTCTCATTGCTTCGCACATTTACATTTTCTGCCTGCAATCACAAATGGATCATGTCACATATCAAGTCAAAATATCATGTCCATAAATATCATGATAACGATGAGAAACTATGATTTTGGTCATTGCGATATAAGTAACACAGTGGATAAACATACATTTATACAGATTTAATCAATACCCTGATAAGGTCCATCTTTACATTACAAATGCAGCAATTGAAGCTGAATTACCTGGCTGTGTTATGGCTGTGTTTTATTGAGAAACATAAATATATATGTTGTACTCATAAGCCCTAGATATGACCACTGTAATATTGTAGTAAACAAGAAATTTAGATGTTTAGTTGATTCTCTCTGTTCAAACAGGATAGGGCCAGATCTCAGTTACTGAATCTAATTTTCTGTTTTCCAAATTTCCAAATCCAAGACTTTTAAGATAGATGAAAAAAGATGATAGTTATGATAGTTAAAGATGATAAGTTTAGTCATACATTTACAGTGATTTTCTCAATTTCTCAAGCAACACATTTCTGTGTGATCTTTTGTAGAGCTAAACGGATTATAATATGCGTATTACTCTATGTCAAAGTTACCTTAAGACGATAACATGTAGGGCTCTAGTTTGCGGACGGTGCAAGGCCGGCGGTAACGCTAACGCAGACATAATGACAATTTCGTTGAGCAAGGTGGTTTTTCTCTCGCCTGGGCGCGTTTAGTAATTTCTCGGCTAGCTATGATATTGTTTACGCCGAAAAGGGCGTGGGGGCGCAGTAGAGGGTTGTGTCAGTCAAAATGAGGTGGCTAGTTTGGTGTCAAATAAAACCAAATATTGCGCTAGCATCTCCCCCTGGTCAGACCACGTCTTAGCACAGATGTAGGCATTACTAAGTACATACCTATCCAAAATCACACACTTTCGAGTTATGTTATTTGATCTATTTTGTGAATAATTTAACTAATGACTACTGTCCTTGACATTTTTAATCACAAAACAAAATATATATGCACGTGTATCATGGTGGTTTATTAGATGTGCCATATTTGCGCTCTTGGCGAATGTGCACTTCCTGAACAAGGAGATAATTTTCCTCCCAGGTGTAGCTTTTATACCAGTCTGGGCTTTCGCCGTCGATTGTGAAATTGGCAGTTCGCCGAGACAGAGAGTGCGCTGCTATTAAAGGGAATGAAAAGAGCTGATTTGAAGACTACCCCCACCACTCCTACTGATAATTTATTCACTCTAATCGCAATGGCACCCGCTTACCACCGTCCGGAAATTAGCAAAAAAGTATTGGCCACACCTTTGATCAACTTGTGCCATGCGCCTCCGCTTGCGCCCTGACGGGAAAACTAGGGCCCATTGTTTTATTTTAAAGTTGCTGTCGGTAAGATTTAGAGCTATAAATTTAGATAGAAATTTGTTAGAAATGCATAGACATCAATCTGCTATCAGTGAGTGAAATGCTCGGTGAGAATATCTGCTCTGGTTGATAGCCCCTGCCTCTGTATAACTTGATTTAGATTTTTGACCATGCTATTCCCTGATTGGTCCGACAAATCTATCTTTCCTGTCAATCACATGAATGTGCGCAGACCAGGGGATCAACGTTCTATGCTGCATTGGCACTTTGCAGAGGAGGGCGTGGGTTTGTGGGTTGCTGTTTTTCAAAATCTTGCTTGTTTGTTCTTTTTTAGCTAGCTCTCGTTGCAACTCCCAAATCTTACCTACAGCAGCTTTAAGGATTCAAAAAGTTCTTCACAAATTTGATATTTATTATTAAATCTGGCCTGAACATCTAGATTGTACTGATAAATGATTTGGCCAGCTTTGCTATCTAGCCACTTAATAAAATAGTGCTTGATCAAATACAGCTATCAGCTGGCACATAAGCTATATTAATTTTCAGTTGAGTATGTGTTATATCCCATATTTAACATTAGAAAGGTCAAAGCAAATTGTTCACCAGCCATTTAAATTTGTCATTTTGCAAACATTAGCATGGCCTTTCTAGTGTTAAACAAGACAACACAATAGTGAGGGTGCGCAAGTGATTAGACTCCAGCTTGGGTTGTTGGGGGTTGGGTTGGGTCGTCACCCCAGCTGTACGTTTGAGTGGCAGGTTCTTGTGGGAAGTCACGGCTTAAGGCCAAGTCGCAGGAATCGGGGTACAACAGGTACCCAGTGAAGGTGCTGGTGCTCTCACTGTCTGCGTACGCGCCGTTGCTCACACTGTCTTTGACCTGGAGCCACACCCGGTCTCCCCGGGTGAGGTGTAGCACCACCTGTTGGCTGGCGGTGGCAAGGTTGTTCTGCTCTGTTATCTTTACCACGGGGGCAAAGTTACGGAACAGGCCCACCTTCAGAACCTTGCTGTACACGGCCAGGTGGAAGCTAAAGGCGTAGGTGCCGTTGACCGGGGCTTGGTAAACTGAAGTGGACGGGTTAAAATTCATCTGCACGTTATAGATGATGGAGGGGAAGGGAATGGGCATGTTGGGCTGTGGAAACGGCTGTATCATAGCAGCAAAGAAGGCAGACTGGATGGCTGGGGAGCAGGGTCCGGGGGGCCCGTCGATACCTGTGTCACCCTGGCTTCCCTTTGGTCCTGGCAGGCCCAGGGGCCCCTGGTAGCCTATGTCTCCCTTGTCTCCTTTTGCCCCCGAGGTCCCATTTTGCCCAGCAGTGCCTTTAGCTCCATCGGTGCAGTTGCATATCCCCTTTTCACCGCGGTCCCCTTTGGTGCCGTTTGAGCCGGGCATCCCGGGCATTCCCCTGTCACCCACATCACCTTTAAGACCGACCTCTCCTTTAGCACCTGGCACCCCAGGCAAGCCCTTGCTTCCGACTGGCCCTGAAGCACCTGGCGGGCCTGGTGGGCCTACGGAGCTCTGACAGGAAACAGGACACTGCCCTATCTCTCCTGGTGGGCCCGCCACCCCTTGTAGGCCTTCAAGGCCCCGGTCGCCTTTGTCACCTGGAAACATACACACACACATACACACACACACACACACACACACACACACACACAAAATTACCATTAATTTCTACTTCAGATGTCAAATTGTAAAAAAAATAAAAAAATAATAGGCACAGGAATCTTTTTAACCTAATAGAAAGCAGGATTCAAAATTGTACTGTATGTCTAATATCTAATATCACTAGGAGTCAAATACATTTTGACTCCTTTGAGAGAGGTGCACGTACTGAACCACCCAGCCACCCACCCCATTTTAAGCACCAATTTCTGGTGGAAATGTCTTTATTTATAGAAAGGAAATCCGGTTTCTTATAAGTAAAGATTCTGCCTGAGGAGAAATGGCTAGCAAAATCAGTATAATCTTTGAAATCACTTTTTTTACAGTCATGCATTTTTATAGGTTGTGATCTTATTTTTTTAGTTCATAGTTTTATTTTACAAATATGAGCTTGATAAATTGTCGTGTGAATTAAAAATGAAGTGCATTTGTAATAAATATAAAAAATTGCTGTGGATTTTATTAATTATGAGTTATGAACAGCTTTGAGGCAAATAATAAATGCTGCCTTACAAAAAGGGCATTGAATGGAAAAAGTCACACTCATAATTAATCAAACCAACAGCAATTTTATGAAGTTTGATTTTTATCAAATAAAGTGAAGATTACTATTGAACAAAATGTTTTATTAATTTATGATTCATGACAATTTATCAATCCCATTTTAATAAAATATTTTATTTGATAAAAAAAAAAAAAACTAACCATCATAAAATTTTGGCCCCACACTCTATGAACAAACTCCATGGCGTGCATAGAAAGGTCTGACCACTTGCTATTGACTTTAGAGTCATTTAAAGAGATTCTTGCAATAAAATACTATATAATATGTAATAACTGTATGTTTGTTTATGTTCAGATTTTTATTTTTGGATTCTATGCACCACACAAAGTACCTTGTGTAAATTGTCTCGTTATATTTGGTGATATTTGGGGACAAAATAAATATGCTGTATATACACTCGCGCTGAGACAAACCTTTGTAGCCAGAGTTACCCTTGGCTCCTGAAATACCAATTGGCCCCTGATCTCCTTTGGGCCCATCATCTCCTTTCTGGCCTGTCAGACACAGTGAAATACAGTAAAATAGTGACACTGGTTGAATGCAGTGCAACAGAGTAAAATGCAGTGAAATGCATTAAAAGTAATATACAGAGAAAGAGTGTGTGATGGTGACATGTGATGGTGACATGTGATGGCTGCATGTGATGGTGACATGTGAGGGTGA
>JAODLI010031833.1:0-19531 GCA_027575585.1 Percopsis omiscomaycus | reverse complement strand
TCTGACTATGGGATGTTGACATACTCTGACTATGGGATGTTGACATACTCTGACTATGGGATGCTGACATACTCTGACTATGGGATGTTGACATATTCTGACTATGGGATGATGACATACTCTGACTATGGGATGCTGACATATTCTGACTATGGGATGTTGACACATTCCAAATAAAAGTGGTCTAGAAGTGTGCATGGCATAATCAGTAATAAGCACTGTGTGCTGGTCACAAGGAACTCCATCCAGTAATCACTACATGTCTGACAGTACATACAAAGAGCATGCACTCACATGTGCTAATACATGAAGTACACATGCACCTATATTCATATAACATAAAACCTCTGCACTGCTATCTATAAACAGAACTGGACCACACAGGCCTGTGTAGACGTGCTTTATAACTGGACCTTCAAATTGGCATGGCCAAAACATACAAGAGAGACAAGAGAGAAGCAACAACTGCAGTTGGACGATGACAATGTGAAGTCTGTTCTCTCTCGGTTAATGTGGGTGGAAGCAACAGTGAGACCAGATCCAACACACACACACACACACACGCCTGTCCTCCCTACCGTCTGAGGGGTCCTGAAGCACCAGGCTCTCCAGCTCGGACCACTCCGTGTTGAGTCTCTTCATCAGCTTGTAGGCGTTGACAGGATGTGCCAGGAAGCCCTCGGGGTCGGAGGTGGACACTCTGGTCAGGGCGTCCAGCTTGTTAGCCCAGCTGAAAGACAGGAGGTTACTGCTCAGGTCAAGCGTACAGATGGCAGACCCACTAAACGACTGCAATTACTAAATTACTTACATTACTCTAGAGTAAGTAATTAGTGTGGTAGCTATTTTATGAAACGCAGTCATGCTTTGTGTTATACGTTGTGCTATATGATTAGACCAAAACAGAACTTTTGGCAATGAAACTAACATAGGAAGAACAAAATGAAGGACCTATACCTTCCTTCTGGCCCTATAATAGTCAGGCACACAACACGATAATGTAATTGTAATCATGATTAAGAAGGTTCCAATGCTAGCCTCCCTAGTGGGTTAATTCATTAAGTTAATTAGTTTACTCCTACGATTTATGATTTCCAAAACTGAATTAGGTGATATTTCAACACTAAGGAAAGAGTGTATGGCCTAGTATTCGTACAAGCATACTGTACACTGGCCAAGATAACAACACACAAATATATTCACTTCAAATGAAAATATATTAAATAAAAACATAATAAAAAAATTATTATTTAAATCAAACAATTTTGTGATGACACAAAAGCCTCTAGCGACATTTCGCTAGAGGGTCGAGACCCTCACTTTAGGAACATTGATGGGAGTAGTGACGTTTCGGAACACACCTTTTCACTGCATCTAACTTGGACTCCTCAGCTTTTATATACTCCTTCAGAGACTGGACCAGCTCCTTCTCTGTGTAGATCAGGTCCGTCATCTGGCCTTTAGACATGGGGATAGAGACACTTAAACCGATGAAAGTGATTTAGAGACAGAAAGAGAAAGGGACTACCACTAAATATACCTAGAAAATAAAACGTGGAAATAAGTGGATGAATAGCAAACTCAAAGATGTAATCGTGTTGTCAGGATGTTTTCCACATGTACAGTGGGTAAATGAAAAACTGATGCTGGCTTGCCGCCCATGTTATTTCAAATGAAAAGACTACTCCATGTGCTACTGCACATTTAACAGGAGCAGCAGCACTCAACGTGTTAAAGCGTGTTTAAAATAGTTTTTACAGTTGGTATGCAGCGACAAAGATAGTCGGAGAAAGAATTTATCCAACTTGCCTGTATAATTTGCAACTCTTGCATATTCAACAACAACTGAGAGAAGTGGTTACAAGAGATACAAGTTTGATATAGATTGTGCTCTGGCTTTATGACCCATTAAATCTATTTACGGTGAAAGTGTTTTACCTCAGACTTCTGAGGCTATGATTGTATAGTATTACTGAGCAAGCTACACTGGGGATGCTAGGCACGAGGAGGGGCTGTGTGTGTACTATAGCTGTAGTGTGCACAGCAAACAATTCCATGGAAACGCTCAACCGTGATGAACTCATAATGGTTGCCAAGGAGCACGAAAAGTCCACAGTGCATTTGTACCGTGCATCTGTCCAAACGGAATAAATCACTGCGTTTAAAGTGATCCCATTTGCTAATGAAAGGCAGCCTGTATGATCAGAGTTAAAACTAATTTTTCCCCTTATTCATAAGCAAAGTACTGTATGAATAACGTGAGGAGACTCGTTATTAGGGTTTACTCTGCACCTTTTCTGTTTAGTTTATTTAAAAGTCCCTCTTCTTTGTGTTTTAATGGCAGCATTTAACCAGTTTGTATCTGTATGTGTGTTTATTTACTGTGCAAATGAATTGAACACCCTAATTAGAACTTTACTTCTTAATGAGAATGACAGAAAACTTTTGACTGGGTTTTATTCCTGGTCAAGGTTTTTTTTTCCCGGGAAGCTATGTGTATAGCTATGGTCTACTGGTTTCCTTCACTTAGGAAACGCTAGACACTTCCTCCCCATAAATCCTCACCCAGTACATTTAGCAAAATACATACATTCCTTAAAACTCTGCTCTATATTTAGAATTGTTGGCATTTATCCAGGGCTTCATACAATGAGCAAGCAGTAAGTAAGTGCATTACGTTAGGCATTATTGCTGTAATCCTCAACTGTACTCAAGTCTACATACATGTAGTATCTCACTACAGGCCCTATTGTGTTTTATGTAGCTTTATAGTGGTGGAAGAACCACTATAAATCCTCCTATTGGATACTATGATGGTTGCCGGGTCAGAGTAGCAGATTTTTGTTGGATAATGGAATTTCCCAATGCCTTGGACAGTGATAAAGGAAGAGCCATGCCTACCAATGGAGGTGAAGATGTCTTCCTGTGTGCTCTCGCTGCAGCAGAGCAGAACCCAGGAGAGCAAAGACAGTAGCGTCCTCATTCCGCCTCGTCCCTGTAATCACAACCATAATGACATCATGCCAGTACAGATCCATTTAGGCCTTTAAATCCCATTTCCTTACTGACATAGGAAACGGATAGCCCTGCATCTTCAGTAGACTATAATGGAGACTGACAACAGCAGACATGAAGATGTGAAGTAAAAAGAAATACGATTACATCTATTTTTATCCCACGTGTTTAATGTTTTATGCAAGACGCAGCACTACACTTTCAACACAAGGAGATGCTGTTACCATATGGTCTTGTGTGTGCAGCTGTTATAGGGTTACTTTGCGGGTTGTCTAACAATGTTGCATGCTCATAGTTTCCAGTGAGCTCTTCCTTCTAAATGAGCAACCAGAGCCCTTGCTGGGAAGCGTATTACCCTGTCTCAACCGTGGGAGAAAGAAGAAATAGCAAAGAACTGCCAAATCTATACTATGGTGTTACATGCAGTCAGAACTTGATTAAAATATACTGTATTTCATATGTACGCATGATACTGCGCACATATTACAGTATCATGGATTCCTCTTCAGTCTCCCTTTATTTTTATTTTTTTAATCTTTAAAGTTACCTACCAGGTGCCTCCTGAAAAATAGTCATGACTAATACCTAATGACTAATTATTAAACATACTAACTCACGTTGCACATCATCCACAAACAACATGGCGCCTGAAAAACCCACAAGTCACTCACATTTTGAAGATAAATATTTCTTAATTTGAGTTGCAGATTTGGTTTCCTTCATGTTTTGCGCAGACACTTTAGACTTAAAACATTTGTATGGCATATGGCATACATACTATGACTACAGCCATGTGCTATTTGATGACCTGCACATGTGGTGAGTGCTGCTTTCCATTGCTGTTCGATTGTAATGTTGCCACGTTTTCATAATAGCAAATCGGTGTCCAATCCAAACAACAGTATTGAAGAAGGGAACACGCGTTGTGCAAGGGCCAGCATCAGAACTGCGGCCAATGTGTTACGACGGACTGGTCTCTTCACATCGAGTTATTATAGGAGGTCGGCACCTCCATCAATATCTGACTGAATAGAATGGAACAGGGTTATGTTGAGGTCACACGTGTATTGATACCCAAGTGTCAAAAGGAGGAACGCAATTAAGAAACAGTCACATACAGTAATTAAGACACACATAAATACACATAAGTAACCCATTTCAATTGTGTATTGTGCAAAGCTAATGATGGTCTGACCTTGGAATTTTCTAAACCATGTAATCTATGACTAATAATTTTCAAAACCATGTAATGTATGACTAAAAATAAAATAATGGCTCCCAGGAGGGAGGTATGTTTACGTGAGATTTAGGGTGTGTGTGTCCATAGTCTTATCAAAGCTTTCTGAAGAAGAAAATTAGATTTCTAAATTGCTAGTTTGGCAAACTAGCAATTTCGACTGCACAAGATGGGGACGTTTTGTTTAAACTTGACTTGAGAAAATCCAGTTCAACTTTCCACCACACACTTTTCTGCTAATGTGAGTTATGGCTAAGCTATCTACCTAACCCACTGAGCTCTTTTTCAGGATGTGCTGTAGCAACCGTCTCTTAGGAGGAAACCTGTCCTAAAGGAATAGGGAGTATATATCTGCGGTTGTATAATAATCTGTGTCCAGAGAAGAGGAGGCATACAGGGTTAGATACAGTTCATATAAACAGAACATGGAAAATGAGATGCATCGTCGCATCAAGTATGAGGCAGTAGACTGGTAGAATAGAAATAAACTTACTGAACTAATTTCAAACATAAACACTAACCAAGGCACCTCATTTTAGCTTGTTTGTGACAAATGGAAAAGTGGAGCAAACAACTAGAATACCGAGCCAACTATTTACCAATGGGATGTGAACATACAGCAAGTCCCTGTGAATTCAGACACACTCAAAAATACCAAGGCCTAGTAAAAGGAAGATAAGTCTGACATCTAAATACTGCATCAACATCTTGTAAGGAACTACCTCCAAAACAAACCTGTTTGTTTGTGAACCAGTTTATTCAGTATATTATTTCATCTGCAGTCCCTGGGCAGGTGCAACTAATACAACAAAAAAATTATTTACCACACAAGTTAGAATTACAGTACCCAACACATAAACATGATCAAACATAAGCAAGTGCAATATGCTAAATATTATAAAATACAACACATAAGTACTATGCTTGGTACCTTAAGGGAGCTAATGCTTGATATGTCACCAAGAAATATAGTAGCTACATTACAACTTTTCTTGTACCAGACATTTCTGTCAAATGGCTGCTGGTGCTGATGTGGCAATTTGTCATTCACTGATCTCCCAATAACTTCAAAAGATACCTTGTAATGGGCAGCTGTACTTAGATACTTAAAGGTAGGATTTAAGAGCTATCAATTTAGTGTAATTCCTTAGAAATGCCATAGACATACGTCAGCTATCTGTGAGTGAAATACTCTGTGGGATTATCTGCTCTGGTTGATAGCCCCTGCCTCTGTATAACTTGATTTAGAATTTTGACGGCGCCTGATAGAATTCTGACCAATCAGGGCCTATTTTCCCTGATTGGTCTAGCGAATCTACCTTGCCTATCAATCACATGAACGCGCGCACACAGCTACAACAGGTCAATGGAGCTTCGCAATGGAAGACCAACTGGCTCCAGAGGGATGAGCAGAGGAGGAGGGTTTTTGGGTTGTTGATTTTCAAAATTATTTTTTGCCAACTCTCAAATTCTACCTACAGCAGCTTTAATGGATAGTTCCATCAGGGTTTTGAAAGCCTCCAATATTTGAGGGCCATGAACATCTATAAACCACTGCCTAGTAGTCCCTGGCACTGCAGTCAGGACTCAAGCTTTTCCCTGCAACATTATTCTGTTGAGAACTTAAGGTTTTCTGTCTGAGTGCGAAAACAGGAAAAGTTACATAGCAGATTTAATCTTCGCCATCTGTACTGATCTATCCTTATTCTGTTCTTTGGAAAGCAATAGCTGACAGCAGGTCCATGGAGTAAAACCTGGCAGGTCCAAACAACAGCTGTCTTGGGTCTGACTTGGGGGAAGTACTTTATGTCTAAACTTTAGCTCAATTTGGTCTGAGAGCAGTGTTAAACGTTGATCCTAAAGAGTGTCTCCAATCATTTTAGACGTGTATTTTGTTATTAGAGGTATTTGAATTAATTCATTAAATACGTTATATATAATGTTATATATTTATTTTTAAGATGGAGTGAATGAAAAAGAATGCTAACAACCTCAATCAAACTTCATAAGAGATATTAAATTAGGCGTTGACCGTAACAGTGTTGATACCGTGGCCCCCGTGAGGCTGTGTGGAGTTGCATGCATATTAGATAGTAGTTAATGTAAATCAATGGATAAGCAACATTTGGCATGGGTATTTATTAAAGAAACCATTTATAAGATAAATCCCCCCCCCCCCCCTCAAAAATAAATACTATACCGTAATATATACCATATACAGTTGCAATCAAACTTTTGACTGGTACTGTAGGCTTTGGGCATATGGCCCATCCCTACACATATGCACATACCCCATAGGCGTGAGTGGTACAAAGAGTCATGTCATTTCATTGCTCTTATTGCTCTTCCCCTAGTGGCCAATAAATACACACAACCCCTTTGAGAATGATTATTTGAAACATTTAAAACCTGAACAAGAGGAAATGGGATTTTGAGAAGAAGCTATGAATCCACAATCTATTTATAATGCTATGCTATGCTAGGAACACCGGGAACAGGATAACTAAATCTGAGTCTTTTGTAGTTGAAAAATCAAATGCCATGAATGATGAAAACCCAGAATGTTGTGCCATGAGAGAAAAGCTGCACATGCCACTGTATGATGCAATGAATATGGTTGATTTCATAGCCCCCATTTGGCAATGTATTAAGCCTCCCAATGTGGTGTCCAGGCTCAGCAGAAACAAAGTTAATCTGTGACTGAACAATTTATTCATTCCACAAAGTAGGTTAAGTCTGTTTATGTAGTTTGAGCCACTTGAAGCCAAATATTAACTTAAGAGACAGGCTAGCACAAAGCAAGTATTATAAACCTTAATATACATGCTAGAGCTTGCATAAGCAAGCGTCCATAAGCACAAGCGATGTGCACATACCTTCAAGCATGTACAGTAGACTACTGACGCAACAGTGATACTTATTAGATATATTTTGGTTATGTTGGACAAAATGGAATGTAAACATGCTTTATCAGACAAAGGCACATACCAACTGCTCATACAAAAAATAATTGAGCAAATAAATGTATCCAGGTCAATGAAGTGGCTTTATTGATAGCTTTTACTTGCTGAAAGTGCCCATCACCTGAAAAACTGGCAAATTAGCCTGTGGCTAATACACACATCACATTCCTCAATAGTGCCATGGCTACACACTCCCCCACACTCCCCACTCCAAGTAATTCTGCATGAGTGTTATCATGTTTTTGTGGCCCCTTCTACAGGCTATTATGTTGCATGAAAAGTTTCGGTGCTGTTCATTAGCTCAGATTTCAGATGGTTTGATGTTATTGTATATTGCATGCTGGCCACTGGCCAGATTTCACGTGTCTGGCTATTATCTATTTTCCAGCTGGACAATGTGACGTCACGCCTAGACAGAAGTTTCTAGAAATTCCCTAGGCTACTCCTGATTTTCTGTACACAAATGTAGCCGATTCATACTGGTTTAATTTAAAACAAAACAGCGCTTTCCTCCCCACTTTAATGAAGGTCAAAGAAACCTACTGTCTGTAGGTGGAAAAGGTGTGGAGATGCAATTCACCAAGTTACGCCAAACTTAAAAACGTCCGCATTTTCGCGATATTACACTGTAACATGTCTACATTACAGAACATACGTAACAAGCAAAACGGAAAAGTTGAAAACGAAAATATGGCGTTGTCTTCACAATGTCAAAACAGTCCTCATCTCTACCGTATGTTCTAGCAACACGTTCGCCCCGGAAAATGTTGAACCAGTTGTTATAGGCAACCAATACAGCATGTTCGGACAGCAAGAGAGTGGAACACGCTGCCGCTATCGTAGCCTACGCAAAGAAAATAGTTTCGAATAGGGCGCATTCAATTTGTCCTTACCTTCTGTTTCGGATGTTGGGATTAAAGTAGCCTATCACAGTTTAAACTGAAAACGTAAATCTGTGCATGCACCCTGGGGCGAAGGAGGAGTAGCCTAAACTAAATGGATCTTTCCCCCTCGCTGCCACGTACAGAACCTCCTCTCACATCGGAGTAGCCTAGTAGGCTATGCATGATGAGCTGTTTCACCTAAGAAATGCGCAACCAAATTTCTTGTCACGCTATTTCTCAACAGGTAGAACTACCAAGTATAAAAAAAGTTTCGTTATTTATTCAGTGTAGACCTAAATGCTGTGACATTTTGGGCCGATAAAAAAATTGAAAGAAATTATAGAAATTAATCTCTAAATATAAACTCCACTGCATAGCTATTGAACATCCTAGGCCATTTGGTTACATGCAGTAGACCTACCCTAATGAAAGTGTTTCCAGTGACATTGGTCATAATCAAATGAACTGTAGCCACAATTAGTCATGCGATTTATATTATAGGATAGATCCAATCCGTAGAAGCCTTGGTTAATGATGACTATCATTATTATTAATCTCTAACAAACCTAACCATACAGTAGAGGCCTACAGTAGGATAGGCTACTTGAATGCGTGACAATTCGTAATTACGATTTCCGAACTCAGAAGTAGGCTCTGCGACAACAATGGAAGGCAGTGTTCGTAGTAGGCTTGGCTAAATTTGAAGTTTGTTTCGTCTTTGCACACTGCTGTTTTTTTACTTGAGCTTTTCAAAAAGAAAGGCAGTCGGATAGTGATGGGTAATGTTTGAAGTCTCCTATTTTATAATAATTACGGTAAAGTAAACCATGCTATCCGTCACGTTTACATTCGGAGTTCGCCGTTACCAGCTCTGTGCGTACACATCTGCAAAAAATATAACTGGACACCTCATTCCATGTAGCTCCACACAGAACTATTGAAAATTCGATGTGAGTACATAATATGTCAGGCCTACTAGCTAAAAGTGTGAATTTTATATCACACTAGCTATAGGCCTATCAGTTGGCATATAACTTTGTTTGTGTGTAACACTATGTTGATGACTTGAACTGGTTATAAGTACATTTTATTCTGGTTTATATTCCACATTCCAAACCCAGCAATCCACACCTTTTCTGTATCCATTCATCCATCTTTCCATTGATTGGTTCATCAAATCAAGGTCTATCTGTCTATTATCAATGGGCTCAGTATTTCAGGTGAGTGTTGTGAAGGAATTTCACTAGAAGATGTCCCTGGCTGTACGCCCACTGGTGTCAAATGTGATGTGTTGTAAAAAGTGAGAATCACACATGCACATCGTATTTAGGAGTTGCTTGGTTCAAAAAGTTAGTCAATGCGATTGGCCTGCACACAATGTAGCCTCATGCTCCATACACCTAACCTAAAGCGCCAGATGGTTTGTTACACAGAAGCATATTTTATTTACATATTTACAGCATTTAGCAGACACTTTTATGCAAAGCTAACAATAAGTAGCCACATTTGATAGCTCAATAGGTCATAAACCAGTTATCGTATATAAGCAAACCACATTCTCTTATAATAATGACAGCAGCATGTCATTAGGGCCAAGTTAGTTATACATTTTGCAACATGCAGTAGACTACATAACATATCGTTCAATCCTCAAAGCAGAGGTGATCTAAGAAGGAAAGAGGATTTAAATATATATATATATATATATATATATAGATAGAAAATAGAGGTAAGTAAGGGATTGTCATAAAGAATTTATTTATAATAAAAGCATTTGCAAACAATTAGGTTAAAAAACAAGATAGAGACTTATTTTTGCAAAAGCGCCTCCCTGTGTTGATAATGGGTATGGTTGTGGACTAAGCATAATGTCAATGCTCTGAGGGGCCAAAATTAATTATACTAAATGATATGAGGAATGGAATAAAATACATAGGTGGCCACATCTATGGATCACTTTGGATAAAAGCATTTAGATTAATAATAAATAAGGCCTGCGGGCCTTGAGTTCGACGTGTTATTGGAAAGAAGGACTTGTGAAATGAAGACTACATATTTTGTCCCCTATGGGGGAGATAGATGGTGGTTAGTTGCTTCATCACTGTGTTTCTCTGCTAGAATTTACCACACAGTGACCACATTTCTCTTTCTCTCGCTCATGCTCATACCTTATGTACAGTATGTGACAGAAGTAGTCAAAGGAAAGGAAAGTTCATACATAATTTGCAGTAGCTTGCAGTAGATATACATTTTTAGTTATAAAGTCACCAAAGAGATAAGCACGGCCAGTCAACAGACAGACAGACGATTTCTACAGCATCTTCAAAGTGAGACCTTGGTAAGTGAACTCTTATAAATACTGTGTGTTAGTGTGTTTATATGTGTGTTTGTTTTTTTCTTTATTTCTAATTTCAAGGGCCACGTTCGTCAAAATACACTAACTCTAAATACATTTTCAATTAGGTTTGTAGTTCCTTTATGTACTGTAATGATTTTAGTAGTCTGCAATTAACAAATGTGTAATTCGGCAAACATTTTGGGGTTAATAAATGTATTATATATCAACTGTACAGGAGGAAGCTAACTTGTTACACCTAAATTATACTGTAATTGGTGTGTTTGAACAGAGGAATATGTTTTCCATCTACATGGTTGTCGCTCTGATTCCAGGTATGCAAGGTGTGGTTAATTTATTAATTATAAAAGGCATTTGTAGAAATAATACTGTTATAGCCTATAAGATATGAATTGTATTGTATTTTATTATTTATTATTTTATAATTACAATAATAATGTATGTACTTTATGATAACATTGATAATATTATTTTATAAGAGTTAGGCTATTGTGTATTTTGTTGTGATTTGAGTATTACATTTTGTTTTTCTATTAGGGTTTGTTGACTACAATATGACTAAAGGCAATGAAACACATATTTATGGAACCCTGGGAGAGCCTTTGTTTCTACAACTGATCCACAGAGAATATGAAGCAGAAATAAATTTAGTAAAAATTAATGATTACGATAGCACACGTATACTAACTGTAACAAAAAATACAAAAATGCATAACAAATATGAGACTCGATCCATATTCTTCCCTAATGGAACATTCAAGCTGGACAGCACAAACGAAAGTGATTCTGGAAAGTATCTTTTAGAAACATATAATACAAATGGTACTTTGGTGCACAAAATCTACATGAAACTGGAAATACAAGGTAGGATATTTTTATTGATGAAAACACATCTTTAATAACTGTGTTGATGACAAATGAGTTAATAACATTGTTCTTGCAAGATTAATCGTCCATATAATTTAGGAAATTTACTAAATATATTTGTAAAAATAATATAAAAATTATTGGATAGATATTTATTTACATGATTTGCATATTTAAATCTTAATTGATTTAAACATGCAGAAATGTGTGTGTACGTGTGTGTCCCAGCTCCAGTGTCAAAGCCAGCTGTGTCTCAGGTTTGTGTGTCACCAGTAGAGGTAAATGTCAGCTGCTCCTCAAAAGGAGGACTGGAGCTGAAGTGGAGTTTGGACAACAAACCACTGATGAACACAACAATCTCCAGTCCAGACCAACACACACTGGCCCATAGCATCACCTTATCTGGCCAGCAGACAGGAGACCTTACCTGTAGAGTTCAGAACAATGTTAGCAGCAGTCAAACAACTATCCAGCTGACAACCTGTGAAGGTGAGTAAGAGATGAGAAGTGGGACATAGCTGTCTTTAGAGGTCACTCAAAAGACAATAAGTAACTTGTAAGTCTTTATACCAACAGATCCACAGAACATTGTACACGTTTTCTGGCTGATTACAACCGTCATCACCATCATCACCACCATCACACTTCTACTTCATCTAGCTCTTTGGCATGCCATCAAACATCTATGTAAGAAAATGAAGTTCCAGACTAGCGATGCAGGTGGAGTATTATTGTTTATCTTAGTTAATTTCAAGTAACTTGTAAGTCTCTATGCCAACAGATCAACAGAATACTGTGCAGATGTTTTGGCTGATTAGAGCTGGTAGCATCATCACACTTCTACTTCTTCTGTGGTTTCTTGTTAAGGTAACTTCCTATAGGCCCACAGTAGTTTTGAAGTTGAAGTCTCTATCTTGCTATTAGCACAGAATCTAGTTAGAAACTAGAAACTAAATTATGTATAAGCAGGTTGATTAAATGTTATGTTAAATGTTAATAGTTCCGGACTCTAAACTTGAATACAAATCAAATGCAGACAATTGAGTAGAACCCATGGTTTACATTATCCTGCCCCCAAGAAATAACTTATGTACTTATATACTACAATATATTTATAATAATATACTGCAATATATCATACAAACCGGTTACTTATAATGCAAATAAGATGAGTGTGTTTTATAAGCCAATTTCACATATGAACTCCGGACAATCTCCGGTAAATCATATCCAGACATTGTCCGGACCAACTGATGACGTTTGCATTCTCACATACAGCCCCTCTGTGTAATGTCTAGATAACTTCAGGACTTCAGTGCATGTGCAGGATAGTAGTGGTTGGGGTGCAGGATAGTCTAGTGGTCTAGGTGTTGGACTCCCAGCCAGAAGGTTGTGGGTTCAAGCCCACAATGTAATTGTATGTCGCTTTGGATAAAAGCATCTGCTAAATGCATGTCTGAAAACGGCTATAGAAACACAGGCTACTTGAATCTAACTCATAACTGTTTAAAATGGTAGGCTATTTATATTACAATTTGTAACTAAAAACATAGGTCAGCAAAATTCATTGTTACATATCATCTATATGCTGTCATATATGTATTTGAACAGAAAAATGTTTTCCATCTACGTAGTCGTTGCTCTAAGGCTAACTCTCGCACAAGGTCTGTTTTATAAGTTATCTTCTAGTGTAACATTAAGCAAATCATTCACCAGTAATATTTCCACCAGTAAAATTGAATGTAATACAAATTGATTTGGATATCATTTGATAATGTTGAGGCAAGTATGACTGAACTGACAATATTTTATAGGCCTTTTTATTTCTTCTTACAGGTACCGATGATGCTGTGTACATAGAAGTGGTGGTGAAAAAGAAAGGTTGTGACAACCAGACACCAACAAAACCACAGCTATGAATAGTCTGCTCAAATCTTATGCTTAGCAATGTATGATTAATATGCACACTTTACATAATTAACAATTGTAATCCTAAAAAAATAAAACATTTTCTTTAGAATTCCTACCTAAATGCACTCTTCATGCATTTTTAAATGGCCTTAATGAGAGAAAAAAAAACCTGTCACATGAATTCAGTTACATGTGACAGACTTCAATTGGGTAGCACTAGAGGTACAATATTAGGGACTATACAGTGTTGCTCAATTGCCCTACTGATTTTACATTAGTGTAAAATTGACGCATTAGGGACATGCCCCTAGTAGAGCCCTATGTTTAAAAAAATGGGCAAAGGGCACTATATGGCATTCTGTAAAAACTCTGGGATCGATTCAGACATTAGTTTGTTACGTTACATTAAAAGAATGTTGTAGTGGTAAAAAGGGGCAAAGCAGCCTTACAAATCAACGTCAAACATATCCAATCATTCCTGTGATGACTAATAAACAGAAAAAAATAGACTAAATTCATCATTCAGAGAAGAGCAATCCAGCAGGAAGGGAAAAAAAACATTGGTCAGGTGTTAAGTTTGTGGCAAAGGCAGAAGTTCTTCATGTCTCACGGGTCAGGTAGGAGGGCCCAGGGAGGTCAGGACCGGCACTGGTTAATACTAAAGGAAATACAGTATAAAACATTGAACCAACTATTACAGTACGTCTGGGTTAAACAGGATTACTGTGTTTGTTTGATTTAAAGTGAAGGAATTTAAAGATATTATTTAATATCTCATTAAGTTTAATAGCAAGCCAAGGCAGAAGCCTTACAGCTAGACAAAGCAGGAATGTATCTTTTTGCATGATAGAAGCAAAGCCACCCCCCCGGCTCAAATGGCAGAATTGCCATTGCATATATATGTGATCTTGTCACTTGGACCTATTGTATCTATTGTCTGTCTGTTTTCCTTGTCCCAGAACAAGCTGAACCCCCACTCCAAACCTTTTGGTGTGTCTGCTGTTCATTCGGTTTAAATTAACATTTGTTACCTGTGCTGAAAGCAAAGCACAACCACCCAACCCCCCCTAGCCTGCTAATTTCATTTGTCTTTGTTGTGTTTTCCCTCCCACAAGCCCTAGCGGCCACACCTCCAGCCAAAGAATGATCAGATACCTGTGACCGGCCATTTTGAATCTCAGCGCTATATAAGCCAAAGCATCCTATTGTTTATCAGAATACGGTTTGGTGGAGCATTGACAATGCGAAGCTAACGTATTTCTCCCTTGTGGCCACATTGTAATTATTGCATTGCATTGTTTGTTTGTTATTAAATATGTTTCTTGATTCAGCACTTCAAAGCACGGACTGGCCTCAAAGTTTGTATATGGTTAAATTATTACTATCAAAAGAAAAGGTATCTTACTAAATTTCAGAATAACTTGAATCATAGTGTGCAAATGGAGAACATTATCAATTGTGATCTATTAGAAGTGTGTCAGGACGAAGACAAAGGCACTGAAAAGGCACTAAAGGTATTACTTTTCCTCATTTGCTTCATCCATTTTTAGACATATTTAACATTCAGCAATTCTTGATTATTATTCTTGATCTGACTGACTACAGTGAATGACAGAAAGGAATGTCAGAACTCTGTTGCATTTATCTATGGCCGGTTTGTCTAAACAGACCAACAGTGCCAACTCAAGAGTATTCAACTTATGACTAATCATAAAATATAATATAAAAGTTTTGATGACAACAAACTCTATGCCTCACTGCCATGGACCAAGCCAAGCCTACAGTATATCTTGAAAAGGTCATATAAAATAAATATGACAGATTCAAACTCACTGCAGTTGTGTATTCTAATCAGAATGATAGATATCTGCCAAGATAGCTTGCCAAATGAAAACTGAATAAGGTTAAACTGAATTAATCTCCGAGTACAGTTAACACGCCATGAATGAAATAACAATTTATTTAAAGTACAGACTCGTACAGACTAGTGATGGGTTGCAGTATTAACTGAATTGTACAGATCTTCTTTTCATCAGCCTACAATAACTTTACCACATAGCAACCACACCTCTCTCTCTCTCTCTCTCACATACAGTATATCTCTCTCATACGCTTGGCTTCATATGTTCACTCGTATTTAACATTCTGGTAATGTAACAGATACAGTCAAAGGCAAAGACTGTGGTTTTATAGTCAAGTGTTTAACTGCCTAAAATAGTTTAAAACTTGTGGTTTCTATTCAGCTATCAGCACAGAATCTAGGTCAGTGTTTTAGGCGCATGTAAATAACCTTTTTGTTTTTTGTTGAAATATATTTATTAATTCATTTTCAGGTATGGCTTTGGCTGAAATGTTCTCTTATCTACACATTTTTGAAACATCATCAGAATAAATCTATTAAGGATAGGTTAGTAATAAATACTAGAATTTACTAGAGTATAATACATAAAGATTTAATTAAACAATGTTCCTTCTACATTTTAGCTTTAAAAGACATCAAATCTGTTACACAACATAATGCTGTATTCGTTTTAGTCAACGCCATATGATACCCATGAATATGGGTTCTGAGACAGACATGCTTTTTATGAATATTGGTATGTTTTCTCCAAGTGAGTCTTGGACTTTACAGTAGTTACTTTCAATTCAATTCTGCCCTCATATAGCTGTGTGTGTGTGTGTGTGTGTGTGTGTGTGTGTGTGTGTGTGTGTGTGTGTGTGTGTGTGTGTGTGTGTGTGTGTACAGCACCTTTAACAATTTTTTTCTGTTTTCTTGTTTAGGTAATTTTGATGTGTACGTAAACATGAAAAGGATCAAACCCAATAGCAAGACACCACAGCTGTATAGATAAATAAGCAAATCTCACTGAATTAAGTTAGACAAATAACTGAAATAATAATAAATTTGCTGTATTGGTCATTATTATTTGGTTACATGTATAGAAATCTATGTGTTGAATTACTGGTATAACACACATTCAGTTCTGCATTTAAAGAAACAAGAAATTGATTCATCATTCAGAGTAGATCATGATGGAATAAAAGAACAAATCCAGTCACCATCGGCAATGACTTCAATTTATCAGCAGGTGTCGCTAAAGTAAAGAATAAGTGTGGTTCTTTTAAGTTCCCTTACTCTTAACTTTACAAAATACAGCAGCCTTACTGTGATAAATATGCAACATGTAAATGTCTGATATATTAGGGTTAACAGGATTATAATGCTGTATTCGTTGTAAAATATGTAAACTAACTAAAATTCATAATGTTATGAATCTCTTTAGTGTTGGGTTACAATATCAGATTTTCACCTTGTTTAATAGCATTGTTTATCCATGTCTTCCTTCACTTCATGCCAAATATGTTATATTACACTTTCAAATGGAATAACACTTATTCATCTTTTCCTTATTCTCTTTCCTGCCTCTGATTTCTTTAATAACTGTATACAAAAACAGAAAGGCCTCCCCTCTTCTTGTCACCCTGAGAACATGTGGCCTGGGAAAAATAGGGTTACGACTGCAGCAGCCAAAGCAGTTGGCCTGCTTTGGTAGAATGACTCCATTTACGTTTTCTTCTCTGCCCTACTGCTACAGCTGATGCTTTTATACTCTGTTCAGACTTTACTGTATGGGTGTGGAAAGCTGCTGAGAGTGGAACACAATACTAATGTTAACGTACTATCGTTTGGTTCTTCCTCTTTTTTAAAGGAGAATAATGCACCAGATCTTTGGTAGTCTAACCCAGTGGTTCTCAAAGTTTGGGTCAGGAACCCTCCCCTCGAGGGTTGTGAGATTACTTTGAAATAATGTTTCAGCTTCAAGCTGCTGAGGGAGCATTTCCATGACTTCACTTATCTTACAGCAGAAATGGGTTAGTGAATTCTGTCCAATTATTACCATTCAGCCTAGAATAGTGACATTTGTTAATAAGTTTGTATTCTGCTTGGACATCTGCTGAAGCTAGTTAGCCAAGCTAGCCAAAAAATGTTTTAGTCTGATTGATGATGTTAAACCAATGTGGTCATCAGTACCGACAATGTAGATGGTTGTACCAAAAAAACTCTGCCATCTTCCTGCCAAAACAGGTACCACTTTATTTTCCTTTGGACTTTAATTATTCCAACCTGCTATTCTTTAGAGTTTGGGGGAAACTAGAGCTGCACAGTCAACCCACCCATACACAAGGTTTTAAGGTTCACACAGTGCAGATAAATATTGTAATAAAATGTGTTTTTCACTGATGCGTCAATATGCTTATTTGATGAAGCTTTTGGATCTTTGTTCATATTAAATAAAGTACAAGTTTATTTGTCTATATTCTAATTTACTAAATGGTGCTATGACATCATTTTCCCTTTGACGATCATTCAAGTTCTACTAAATGTGAATATAACTGATCTAGTCATAAAGCAAAGCATAGAGCCAAAGTCTTAAATCCGTGATGCAATCAAAGATTTGCACATGTTGGAGCTGTTACATGAAATATTTCTCCATGCGACACCACAGACCCTATGAAATATCGAACACACACACACACATACTGAAACAAGTACGTAGCTGGGAACCAGTAGCAGAGGGGAAGGGAGACGTAGGCAGAAAGAGTCAAACAAGGGCTTTACTGAATCGTCGTCGGTGTACAGGCAACAGTACAGGAGGGCAAGGCATAGACGATAGTCCAAACAACAGGCAATGGTTCGAGACACTATAGGCTAGGGGCAAAAAAATGAGAAGCAAATAATAACTGGTAATACTGGCATGGCTACACAAAGTTACGCTTGGCTAGAGGCAAAACTCAGAAAGGGAAACCAGGAAAGATGGAGCTTAAATAACTAAGTGGAGACAGAGGTGAAAACAATAACACAATCAGGAGTAGGACGAAAACTATGGAGCTGGATTGACAATTACCAAATAACCGTGAAACTTAAATGGTCCTGGCCTAGGGCGCGTCCCCGGTTGTGACACAACCCTGCCTGGCTGTGTTAAACGTTAAGGTCATGGCAGTTATTTCCTTTTGCCATCTGTCTTCCTTATCAGAATTTTCTCCATCAATCAAAACAGCTTGTCCTGTCCCCTCCAACTCATTTGAGAGGCAGTAGTTTAGCGGCTGTCTCCTTAGCTGCAACTGAGATAAAAGAGGGTCAAGGTCCATGGACGTTGTCGTGGATATGGCCCTGCTCACTTTAGCTTAAGTGGCCAGAGGCCAGCTAGACTTGTTAAACTCTCAGGGTTATTCAGACAATGAAACCTATTATCTTATCTAACAAAAGCTGCTTCGGCTGAAGTAGGTGACACCCTGCCACGCCCATCTGGACAACATAACAAGAAGGAAAATCCTTAAAGTACTTTATCACAAGGAACAAAAGACAATAACAATGTAGAGTCTCCTTTAGAGTCTACAGTATCCCTGGCAAAACAAATTAATAAGAAAAACAAACCTACAAACGTTATTATTACTGTATACTTTAGATTTGTACTGCTAAGAGCTCAATTGGAAGCAGTCCATCTGGACAACCCTTTTCTACATTAACTCAAGAGCCCAACATTTAGTTTCACTATGCTACTCTGTTTGGATACACTAATTGACAGACGTTTATAGATGACCCGAAAATAAGGAATAGTTAGTTTGATGACAGGTAGCCTGTAAACAGGGAACATTACAATTAGGGCATTTAGCTGACGCTTTTATCCAAAGCGACTTGCAATTTCATGCTGGTATTACATGGAGCAGACAGGGGTTATGCATCTTGCTCAAGGAGGATTACAGTTGGGCCAACTCTGGGGCTCGAACCCACGACCTAGACCACTAGACTTTAACTTTGACTGTTAAAGTCCCTGTCCACAGAGCTAAGCTTTGCCTATTTGCGAATAAATAAAATGGTTGTCAAAGATTTCAGTGTCATAAAACACCCGGTGAAATGTCTGTCCAGTAAAGGAACTGCACTGCATTGGACACTGGACAGCATTGCGTCACTTGGACTTTATAATAATAACAAACCAGACACATTCCCCATTGGTCTCGTGGTGCGGGTAGGATATGAGCTAATATCTAGCTCAGTAGGCCAGCTAGGAAGGTCATTTACACATCAGCACATGTGCCTATTATACACACATAAACAGACACACACACACACACACACACACTGACACAAATAGACACACACAAACATACACACAGGTCTTCAGCGCCCCTGAAGGTCTGTTGGACCTCATTTATTTTATGCTTAAAGGACCAGTGTGTAATATTTAAGAGGCTCTAGTGACAGAAATGCAATATAAGATCCACAACTATGTTGTCA
>JAODLI010031822.1:0-19532 GCA_027575585.1 Percopsis omiscomaycus | reverse complement strand
ATCCTGTAAAATAGAACTGACATGGAGAGAATTTCAGGGTGAAGATCTGTATTTCTTTAGCTTGATACTTAGGTCTTGAGACTTATAGCTTGAAGGTACCTGAAACTGTACCTGAAACTGTGATTGCTTATGGCTCATACTTCTTTCTACCCCCCCCCCCCCTTATTGAGCTCCTAGACTCACACTGTTCTCTACTCCTCCCCCTACAGACACCTACAGTTTTGAGGACAATCATATTCAACAGAGTGCTGGGTCAAACATTGGGAGTTCTGGGGGCACTACAACTCAATCGAATAGTGTACCTTTAAATTGATAAAGGCTGATATAGAACCTGTGACCAGCTGCAGCTGTTGCTCTGTTTTTCCAATACAGATTCCTCGGAATTGGAGGCCAAAGAGCTGAAGAAACTGATAGGAATCTTTTTTTTTTTTATTGGTGTTGCTGTTACTTTCGGAGGAGCACTTTACTACTGGTGGAGACTGCGGTATGTTAATACATTTTAACCTCCTAACCATTAATACAAGTCACAAAATAACACATTCAAAATAACAGTATTCCAAAATTATGAAAACTCTATAAGGATTTTTATTTATCTGTGTATTTATGCTGTTCAGGTCATTAAGATCAACTTCTTGTGATGTTTCAAGTATTTCCTCAGTCCGTTTAGAGTGACTTACAAGCAGGAAAGGTAAGTTATTCCCACAAGCAAATTCTGATGTGTTATTCCTTGATAGTTTTTGTTTTAATTTGTGAAAAAGTGTCACCAATATCAATGACAGGTGAAGCAAACAGCTGATGAATGCCGATACTGCTGCTGCTGTCAGTCCTCGGATACTGCTGCTGCTGTCAGCCCTCGGAGCCGAAGCACGCGTCCACAACCCACTATACACCAGCTTGTGACCCACTTTTGGGTTGGGACCCACCAGTTGAGAAACACTGCACTGCAAACAGTGCTCCAGCCCACAAAAACAGAAGCATCCAGTCTACATTTGGAGCCTTTCCCAGGATCTTGCTGACACTATATTATGAATGGCATTATATGACCTTCTTATTGTTTCTTATAGCCTAAAAACAATAATAATAAACTTTATTTATAGAGCACCTTTAAAAACAGAGTTTACAAAGTGCTTTGACATTCAAAACAAAGCAGAAAACTCTACATTACATTACATTAAAAGCAATATAACATTTAAGAATTAGGAGAAAGGATGAGAACAATAAAGCAAATACCAATAACTATAATAATAAATAATACCAGCAGAATATGAATTAAATAAATAAGGTAGAACTGCTAAAAATAAATATAGTAAACAGTTAAAGTAGTAATAAATGAAAAAGGATAGACAATATAGACTAAAGACAACATCATATGAAAGCAAGCCTATAAAAGTGTCTTTTAATAAGATTCCCCCGAGTTTGCTAGCCTTATCTCCATAGGGTATTCCAAAGTCTTGGGGCCCGGATGGAGAAAGCAACTTTGGCTTTCATCCTGAAATTTGGAATGGCTAGTTAGGTTACCTGAGGATCTAAGGCTGCGTTGGCTCATATGGATGAATAAATCTGTGATGTAACTTGGAGCTAGTACCTGGCCTGCCTTAAAAGTGATTAGTAAAATCTTAATATAAATTCTGGAAATGACACAGAGCCAGTGTAGGGAAGCCAGGGTGATGTGATGTGGGGAAAAAAATGCTCTAATTGTAATGTCGTCTAACACAAGTAAGATAAGATTATTGTAAATTGATTGTTTTGATGTTACATATAGTATGTTATATGACATCGTACCTTAAGGTTGTAGTTTTTTTTGTATGTCCTCATTTCCTCCATGTGTCTGTCTGGCTTACATGTGGCAAACACCTATCAGTAATTTGAGGCTATAGGTGTTTGTTACATATTTTAGGAAGTGATAAATCTGTAAATGATTACCGCTTATTCTCTCATACCACATTTAACTTATAAAAAGTCTACAGCTTTGAGACCGACACATTGACACCTACTGTAGCTAATGCTTGAAATGATTTAACAATGCCAATCTGTTCAAGACCTGTTAATAAACAAACAAAAATTAGTGCATTGTTTCACAGTATTCATTTATTCTAAATATCTAGGCCAGTGTTGCTGCACGACCCACCACAGGGCCAGGGATGTTTTCTTCATTAGCCCAAAAATATATAATAAAATGACAGTAACAGAATATAGTGTCAGTTCTAATGTTTACAATGTGTGATACAGTACTGTGGGTTGGGCTAGGTATATAGGCTAGAGAATTAAGCTGGTGGCTAGCTAATTATTAGCGCTACGGGTAACAGCCGAATGCCTAATAAACAAATACTGTATATCAATTGATGGCAGAATGTGTGTGTGAGAAATTACTGTCGCCATTCTGGAAACAGCTGTTTCTTCTCATCCACCCTGTAAATATTTGACTGTGATATCAGTAGTGGTGCTTCATCACGGCATTTCAGACAAGAGCGGAGTTATAACAGCCCTCCTTCTGTGCTCCAACACTACTCTTGGGGGATCTCGGTGTGAGGGAACGACCGCTGTCGATATGGCGACAATGTTTTACATGGCTATGGCCTTGCTGGCCGCATTTTCCCCTGGGCTGTGTGAAGAGAGGGTCTATTTCCAGCGTGCTGGCACAGCCTTCAATAGCAGGCCCTATTCTTCTGTCCTAACTGTGCCCAACGGAGAGCAGTTTGGAATGTGGACCTGGCCTGAGATGTGTCCTGATAACTTCTTTGCTGTTGGGTTCAGTGTTAGGGTAAAAACATACATTCCTATTCCATATTATTACAGTGGATGGGGCAGGTTGGAAAGTCTATAGTTTTTGGTTGTTCATTTAAAAACATTTTAAAGCCACACTTGTAGTTATCTAGTTATCTATATCAAGTTATTTTCTTTATTATTGACCAACAATCAACAACAACAACCACACGAAAAGACAAAAAAAGTACAAATCCCCTTTTGAGTGAGGTGTGTAGGCCTTAACACAAAATATTGTAGTTGGTGAACCTTCATTCTTTTCTCTGGTTAGGTGGAACCTAACCAGTGGGGACAGGATGACACTGCCTTGAATGGAATCAGCCTTATCTGTGCCAAAAATGGTGATAGAAGCTTTCTCTACAGCATTGAGTCCCACACGGGCTTGTAAGTAGCATACATATTTACTTCACTACACCTCTCTGATTTGGAGTATTTGGTTAGCGTTACATCAGAACTATTCTCATTTCCCATTAACAATACTTCAGAAAAAAATCTTATCATAGAATTTAACAGCAGCACCAAGTAATAGAATATGCCTATATCTTTCACTCTCTCTGCTTGTATTACCTACTCCCTCTGTAACTATATTTGATGTTTTTTGTCATCCCCACAGTAGGCTATGGAGGCCTACACAACAGTTAAAAAGATTACACTTTGCAGCACTTTAATGTCATGTAGCAGGAAAGGAGAGGAACCCGCACTACCGAAGTCATTTGGTATAAATGGGTGCTGTATGCACATGCATCTTGACAGTTTTTCCCAACCCACATCTATATATTTGTGCTCCACTTTCTCCCTTCCTCACATCTCCTCCAGCTACGGTGAATGGTCCAAGCCTCAGTACTGCCCCAGCGGTGTGCTCACCTCTTTCCAGCTGCGGGTGGAGCCACACCAGGGCCTTTTTACGGACGACACGGCCGCAAACAACATTAAGTTCCGCTGCAGCAGTAATCCCATCCTGGAGGGCCCAGGCACTGAGTGGGGGGAGTACGGCTACTGGAGCCAGGAGTGCAAGGAAGGAGGAATTTGCGGCATCGAGACCAAGGTGGAGCCATACCAGTACGGTTTAGACGACTCCAGCCTTAACGATGTCCGTTTTTTCTGTTGTAACAAGTCTCAATTGGTAAGTATTAGAATAGAGGGTCAGAATAGTGAGGGGCGGCCAAAAGGATAGCCTCTTTTCTTTGATTGTGAATGCTAATTTGCCTAATATTTGGAAGTATAGGCTAGTTAAAAGTTGTAACTATCAACTAGACCAATTTTACTCAATAAACTTGTAACAATAGTTAAATCTTTGTGGTAGCAATTTGTCGTTAGTGTTATGGTTTCGTTTTCAGTGATCAAATGAGGTACCTTACTGTGGAGCAACAACCCTGAACAAGACACTGGCAACTACCTGCATTGACTTCAAATAAAGCCTTATTTTGAATCTAAACACCTGTCCACAGTTTGAATCTGAGGAACTAATGGTATTAATGTAGCACCCTGTTTATTTAACACGTTAAAACAACTCTTTCTCGAAAAGCCCCCGGTTGTTGAAGGAAAACATTGAAATTTGTCTTTAAAATATGAAATTGTAGAAATACTCATCCTTAGCGCAACTTTCAGATTATCTTGTCCAACTTCAGTATGAAGCAGCATGCTTTCGTACCTTGTCTAGTGAACAATCAGCTAGCAGCAAAGTCATAACAAATGCAATCACAAAGCTGACACAGGCCTTTCCTGTCCTCCTGGAACCAAGGTAATTATGAAAGGACAGGGTGGGAGGGGGGATTCATTAATTTCTAGTTCAGAGCCTGACGAGGGCTGATAAGGCGAAGATTGGCACACAGAAAGGTAGTTGTGTTAATTAATCTGCGAGTAGCTCATGTGTTGCGTGTAAGGGCCGTAGGGACTGGGAGACCTTATCAAACGCAGCCTAGCGGTAATGTTTTTTTTCTTTTTTTTTTGAGATATTGCAAGCCAAGCCAGAGATTACATTCTTTAACTCATTACTATAGAGTGCTTCTCTGTAATGTTAATGAATGGATTTATGCTGACCTCATGTCCAAGTTCAAAGTATAGCATAGGCTACTTAGTGGAGCTGAACTACTCCCACTAAGTGCACTTGTCTTCATGGTAAATGGATAGGGTTAGGCCACTGTTTAAAAAATAGAACTACTTTTTAAAGTAGCCATCTTTCTATGCATTTCAAGGTAGGAATACAGTTTGCAGAATATGTGAATATGTGACCAGCCTGTGATGTCTTGCGCCACTAGATGGCAGCGCTGTCCCAGTAGTAAAATATCCTTAATAATAGGACACAGCCAGTGTTTGCATATTGGATGGGTTTACAATGAACACTGCTACACCTGAAATAGCAAATAAACTTCTTCGCCAGCGCTGGGGCATATGAATTAACGAGCCCTAATAGCTCTCTGGGCCATAAGCCTCGTGGCTGTTGAATCAGCGACAGCATAATACCATTATGGAACACAATACAGTAATGATGAAATGAGATTTAACTCAGGAGAAAAACCCAATATTCATATATTGTGCCACCATCAGCAGTTTCTGTACCATTACCTGTGGGTTGAACCGTTAAAACCCCCAATGGAACCTCAGGGGATGGAAGGCCTGAGGTCGTACGTTTAATAATGAAACCACACAGGCAGAAATGTAGATTTCTGACCAGCTAGAGGCTTGCCATTGGTCCCCACTCTAATCCAAGAGCTATTAACGCCTCGCGTTGTGCACACAATGGATGTGGTGTGGATTTAGTTGAAGGCAAACCCCCCCGTTTAATGACCTCACCTTCCCCTGGGTTCTCATAACTTACAGATTGCACAGACTGTGTTGACCCAACTGTAAATATAGTCCTTTTCACTAATGCAGTAGTTATTATCAAGGGTGCCAGCAAGAGTTTTTTCCTCTGACATATTGAGACCTGAGATTCGATTGTAGGAGGAATGATATTGTTTTGATGTAGGTAAGTAATAACTATAAATTTGATCTATTGTAAGGTCTCCATGGTAATGATGGTAATAACCAGATGGAGCGGGTTTCACAAACGAGTCGGAGTGTTTTCAAACCAAATATTCTCCCAGTGAAAACAATTTAGCTCCGTATATGAGCTGTCTCTCACTCCATCAATATGAGCACTTTTTCGGCATTCAGTGGAATGATCCTGTCATGTCCTCGTTCACTTACTGTCTTTATCACTCCAAGGTCGAGGCAAAAGAGCTCAGCCCAGCAGAAACCCCTCTGTCTGCTCTCTTTCTTACTGGATAACACACAGACACAAACCAGGGACAGTAGTGCACTTAATTAGGGCCAAGCATTGGCCCTGCTGTTGGGAAGACATTCTCAAGGCTCCAGGGGCTTTTGTTCACCTGTGTGAATTGCTCTCTAACAAGACAGTGTTACTAAGTGTACTGAGCAGTATAGGAGTGTAGTTTTTTCTTTTCACTTGACTTCATCCTAGCTGCCGAGCAAAAAAGTAAACAAGGACACATGTCCACATTAAATATAAATCATTTTATAATATACAAATTGTACAGATGTCATGAACAATAGGAATGTAGACATACCGAGGATAGCAAAGATAAAGGATACTTTTTCTTCCTTGATAGCAAACACTGCTATGCATGTGACTAGCAGATGATCAAAGATACTCAACATTCAAGATGGCAGCCAAAGTGATGCAAACTGTAACATCAGACAAATCCTAATAATACATTTTCCAGGGGCCACGAGGCCAAACTAAAGTGACAACATAAAAAAATACTGTGTCCTATAGTGTATCATGTTCTGTAATTTATATTTAGTCCATTTCACAGCATAGTAGCACACAGGAAATTAACCATTATGTTTTGCACAGCATTACCAAGAACAATTGCACCAGCGTCACTACCGAGGCTCAGAGACAATGATGCTATAAGACAGTAACTGTATATTACTTTTTTTGTACAGGAAAGAATAGAAGGCTGCAGATAGATCCAGAAGTACATCTGGCTCGAGAATTAGTCAAAGGTCTTCCTCTTTTCATGGAAGGCTAAATTAACATGGTTCAGCATCATTTACTTGATTAAGTGTCAGATCCTGCCTCATATTTCTGCCTAATTAAGTTTTTTTTTTCTTTCTACTACTGTGGAAACATATTAAAATCCCCTAGTGGCTGGAGGGCATAATGCAGTTTGAATGCCCTCAAACTAATCAGCTTTCATCAGGTTTTGATGATGGCCTGAATGACCTGACCACAGGTGTAGAGGGCAAGATACAGGACCTTTTCTTATTTGATACTAGCAGTTAAGGTTACTGTTATCCATGTTAGTGGATAACAGTAACTATTCAACAATTGTGACTATTAAACAATTTACCAAACTCTTGCACTTCTGATAAATGTTAATGATCCACACTGTGGTTTTAAAGGATGTATAAAAATAACTAAAATGAAAAATCAATGGATCTCTGGACTTGTTGAAAGACAGAACACAAAAGGTATATTCATGAAAAGAAAGACAATTGAAGTATGGAATCTATTAAATCTTAAGAAGTACGTAACTTGGTCTGAGTTCAGCGGGGGGAAACTATTCGTAACAATCTCTTTAGTTGTCCAAAGGGCCTTTTTGATATTCCATTCACAATTTATATTTAAAAGAAATCATGTGAGAAACTAAATCAAATATCTGCCCAAGTCAATAAGTGCTTATGACAGCTCAAGTAGTCCAAAGCAAAAAACAGCTGAGGAAGTAAAATTAAAAAACAATAAAATACCACAGAGAATATAATGATACGAGCTCATATCTTAAGTCAATATCAGAGCGGTTGTACACTGTGTGCTCTTGCAAACTCTAGTGCCCAGCGGTAAAAAAATCCATTATGGTTCAAATATGACCCTTGACCTTGTCTGCCATTAGTAATGACCTCACGCCCACAGGTTTCAGCTCCATACATTGGAGGGCCGGAATACAAGCCGCAATAGAAATTTTGGGCCCTATGAAAGAATATAATATGCTCACCTCTTTCTGCTTCAAACAGTCAGTGCATGTCCCCTGGAACAATCTTAACTCCCCCCCCACCCCTTACGGTGCCCCTGGCCGCACATGGTGGAGGGTCACACCCCAACCAATGGTCGTATGGAGGTAGCTCAAAGCATCAGTCACAAATATATGTTTTTAGCAAGCATTAGCATTTACATGATAGGCTAAGGCATTGTCAAAATTATACATCAACTTAAAACACGGATTTCCACAATGAAATGAAAAACTTGTGTCAAAACATATTACCTTCATACTAACAATCTTCAAATCTATTTTTTCTCTCTACTACAATTATATCTTAACCTGCTAATAATTTCCATCTCTAAACAGTAAGAATACCAATACTGACTGTAGCATAACCTTCCGTTCTGATAACAAAAAATAACTCAATAAAGGAATGTATCATCATTCCACCTGTCTGAAAACTGAGACTTTCATCACAAAATGACTTAAAAATGTTACTATTTGGCAAAACCTTTTATAAAATTAACACTAAAATACATGACAGTATCTTTTCTTATAGAACCGAGGTCTACACACCTTAAGTTCAACATGATACTTTTTTTTATATTCTCTTTTAGGTTTTCAAAGTCTGTTGAATTAATGATATATGTATATTGCGTAATGATATATTCCCATGATAGTTATGTATGGAACCAAAGTTATGTTCAAATCAATCCCTACAAGTGCCTTTAATTGTGAATGTTATGTGGTTACTGTGCTGAGGTGTTTTGTTGTCAATAGCGTCCCCCACCCCTTTTAATGTGACCCCTATTATAAATGTATGATTCCTGACAGACACCCCACTGACAAACTCCATTAGTGAGCTAATGGCACTCTATGGCATCAAAGTCAATCACCCCCTCCTTTTTAAATGGAACGCAACATGACACCATGAAACGCCACATTGTGACTTTTTTCAGAAATTACTTGTTGAAGCGGTGCCACATTCTCACGTTTTCACGTGGATAATCTCTCTCCCTCAGCTTTTAGCTACTATGCTACATATAACTAAAACAACATTTTTACGTTCTACAATGCCTTTTCAAATTTTAGGAGCATTTTTTTAGTTTTAATTGTGAAACACACAGTAAAGAGGTTAGGTTCTACATCTTAGATGTAGTGGTGGTCGGCTCCCTGCCAAAGGTTTTGGGTTCAATGCTCAACATATCCGACCTGGATCCGACATGGATAAAAGAGTCTACTACTGTAAATGACCTAAATTATATTTCTATAATTTTGTGTTTTATTCTCTGATCTATTCTTTATTCTGTGTCTTTATTTTATCTGCATCTTTACCTGATGTAAAGCATTGTATGAAAGTTGCTATAGAAATAAACTTTCCTTGTCTGTCTGTCTCTCTCTCTTTCACTGATTCAATTTTGGTCTCAGTTACCAGCTTTAGGCCTAAACTGAAAGCATAACCATACTTCCATATGGACAAGTGCTATTGTTTATGACCATTGATTGGAAATGTCAATAAAAACAACAACAAATATTCACGTGAAATTCCAAAGGTAACGTAAGGTAAATATGATTTTCACCTCACTATTTCACTATTTAGCTACATTTCCGATTCATGTCTAACTTGAATATGGAACACTCCGTATTCTTAGCATGCTTGATCATATTGTCATTGCCAAGCTCTCTGTGAAGCCCTTGAAGGCTTGGAGTTCGGCGTAAACACTGATCAACTAGCTTTGGATTGCCTGTCGCAACAAACGTCACCCCGTTTCCCGGAGTTTTCTTCTGCCAAAACACCTTTCATGACACGATTAAACTATGGTAGATAGAACAAAATGAGAGTAAAGGTTGGGCTCTGTTCAGTCCACCCACCCTAATGTAGACCCATTCCCTATATGTTCCCATTTATCCCAGCTGACAGTGAAAGTTCTGCTTCAATTTTCCCAGTAACTCCAGTGTAGCTGCGAAATGTCAGCATCTCCTGTATTGGGTATATACATTGCAGAATGCAGTAGGGCTGATGGTTACATGAGATTTTTCTGCTGCTACACACAGTGGCAGATTGCAGGCTTTTTATACTGAGAGAATATGAGAATATGAGTGGAGAAGGTTGAAGGGAAAGGGATTCAGTCTTCATATCTCGGGATCAAAGATGACATTGCTTTCTAGGCTTGGAACAAGTCCTCCAGATGGGGAAATTCAGAGGTAGGATGGGGACGAGCTTCGATTAACTGTGATCGGCTACTCTTGACCGTCCTCGAGGCTTGGATGTGTCGGCGTAGTTTCTACGCTGACCACAGTTTTCTTCAGGTTTTCCTCCATGCTTAGTGGTTCTTCGATCTTTAGTGGTTGTTTGATGAGGATTTCTTCGCTGTCATCCTTCTCTTCCTTTGCATCAAACCCATTTTCAACCACTGCTGCGATTTCCTCTTTGGTGTTTCTCTCTTGTTCTACAGCCACAGCACTTTCTGTCTCTTCCTCAAACTCTCTATTTGCTAAAGGCTCTCTGTTCACCTTAATTTCTCCTTCTTCTTCTCTATTGTCCTTAGCTTTGTGCTCGTTCTTCTCTGCACCTCCGTCTGTCTTTAAGGTGGTCTCTAATCCCATTTCTGTTGCGTTCTCTGTCTTGCCATTGCCTTCGTTCTTGGCCTTGCCATCTTTAGCTGTGCTGCCGTCTTCGCAGCCTGGCCCCATCTCTGTTATGTTAGCTTTTTCATCTTTAGCCGGGGTCTCCTCCCTCGCAGCCTGCTCTCTGTCATCATGAATCTTGGGATCCTCTAGATCTGCTGTCGTTTTCTTTTTCTTTTTCTTGCTCTTCGTGGCATCTTTGATGCAATTCTTGTTGTTGGATTTACTCCGGGTTTTGAAGCTCAGTTTCTGAAAAAAGGAAAAGTTTAAAGTGATATTTCTAGAATGCTCTCAATTTGTCAGTAGATACAGGTTTAAAAACCTTCTTAATTAAAGCTGCATACGGTAACTATTTTTTATTATGAAATATTAACTTTTAAATTAGTTAGTATTGTAATTAATCTTCCCAAGCGCCAGTGAAACAGTATACTATTTGGTGATATTTCTCTGAAATAAGTTTTTCATTCTGCCTTAACAACACAAAGATATTCATCAACAACAGAGTGCAGTTGCGTTTCATTACCAGATGGTGCCTCCAATTTTCAAAGTTATCCTTTTCAGCTTAAAGACTGAATCAAAGAGGGTAGAACAAGCTCTTGGATAACAAGATGAAATGGCTATCACTAATGCTGGGGAGGAAATTTTGGTAACTTAATGGGAAGACCTCGAGGCCTGCCGCTTCCGACAAAACAAATAAACAAATATTTTAAGCAATATATGCTTGCTTCCCAGTGCTTAAGGTGAAATAGTCTAAAGAGATAAAGAGCAAAAAGCGGGGAGGTAAAATCTCCTGAATGCCGCTTGACATTAAGGCTCGGAAGCCATTTGATTTGTTGTTTTGATGCCAGTTTAAATGTTACTCACTGACGGTGTAAACATGGTGAGAAAGCATTCCCAACCCTATACTTTCACAAACCAACCATTTGTACATTGCCCCAGAATTCCTCATATCTGAGGATGGTTCACACTGCAGATATCTACTTTAAACAAACACAACTGGACATTTGTCAAGAGACACTGGGAAGAATGTAAGTTCAGGTACCTTAGATTCCCTCCTCTTTCGGGCCAGGACTGGTCTCTGCAGAAAAACGATCTGTTTGGTGGACAGACTTCCATCACTGAAGGATAAGGAAAAGAGGCACGCAGAGGAACCAAGAGAAATGGGAAATAGGAAGGGGGTGGAAGGGAAAGAAGGAGAAATGAGAAAATTAACTGAAAATAGGAATAGAAATGTAATAGGAAATCTGAGGATGATTGTCATTTCCTGCACATCAAATACTGTGATTAAACTTCCCAGGTATTAATGTATTTAAAAAATACATGAGACACAAGCAAAAATGAGCGAATGAAGCAAATTAGCTACGCTATTATACTTAATAAGAAATTCCGTATCAAGATGACACAAGATGTTGTTATTCATTAAAATCAACATTATTGTGTGTCAAATTATATATTCCTGGTTCATTCCATTTAAATGTCACCAAGGGAGTGCACAACCAGCTTCTGTGACTATCAACATAGTTAAAGGTTTCACAGATATTCCAAGAGATTCGCCAGATATTAAATATTCTAAGGTGGAATCTGACCCAGTGAGATAATAGTCACAGTGCTTTAGCCTCTTAACTGCTATCATTCTGCTACACACCCAAGCCGCACAGAGGACAAGAAGGCAAGCTTAGTAGTTCAAACGCCAAGAGGATAACTGAAATTTGTGTGTATATTTACATGTTAATGTGTGTGTGAGCGTTTGCCTGTGTGAATGAGTGCACACACGAGAAACGTGAAATTCTCAGCCCTCCTTGAGTCTAAAATAATCCCCTTGTCCGACGCACGTGTCATCCTCCCGTGTTCTGAACCGGATAAGCCACGCGACTACTCGAGCTGACGTTTTAATCGGTGCCAGGAACGCAAACGTGGTTCATAGTGGCTTCCTGTCTCTCATGGTCATTCGTCCTCTTTCTCCTCTTCTCATCTATGTCACACAAAGCCCTTTCGGCTGCCAAGCACACGCCGGGCTAACTAACCAGTCCCCTCCATTTCTTAACCGTCTTCATCAATCTCCGTTGTCAGACTTAGTTTGGACCAGTTTTATTATAATCTCTCTCTCTCTCTCTCTCTCATCATTATCCCTCACGTCTTGACAAGACATATGCTCTCCTTTGGCTGCACCAGAAGCAAATTCAACAAGCTTGTATGCACTCACACACGCACACACGCACACGCACACACACACATACATCCAAACACGCAGGCGAGCTGCATCGTCAAGTTAAGCATTACGCTCAACGTGAAAAATTACAGCTACAGTTGTATGATTGCAGCACATCACTAAAGCCCTGCTACAAATCTTCCCTCTATCAACATCAAATGGACTTGAGGCAGTGCTAGCAGAAGGCTTACTATCTGAAGCATCCAAAACCCACCATGCCTTGTATTTTCCACTGCCTCTATCCCCTCACCGTTTATCCATAAGCTATTTTCTGGGCTGTCAGAATGCTGGACGGCTTCCTGGCCAATCAAAGGAGAAGACTAACCTGGGTTCTCAGCAACAGCTCCAGCCCATTAAGCTTGAAAGTGCTGGATGGCTTAGAAAATTACAGGCCTTTACTGAACCTACTGTTGGCTGTCAGTGTGAGGCTCACTATTATAACTCGAAGCTTCGACAAAGAGCAGTTGGTTGTGTCTATTTTTAGAGAAATTTACCTGTTGGTCATTTCATGTGAGGAAAAAGAAACCATGCTCACTGTGGTGGCCTAGCCTAAAAACATGTATATTCAATTAGAGAAAGTAGTTAAAGTATAAAGTAAATTTTGTCCTGGACCTCTTTTTCCCCATCTTATCCAAATGTAGCAATAGTTTCTGACCAAAATCAAGCAATTCAGTCAGGGGTTCTGAGGATCTTTAACTGTCAAGACTCCATATACTATATTGGGAGCAATCATGTCCTGCCTATCTGTAAACCTGAGCAAGATACCTAATGCATACCTGCTCCTTAATACTTAGTAATTGTAATTGTATAGTAATTGTACTCAAAGTAGGTTGGCTTGGATAGAAATGTCTGCTAAATTACCAAATTGTAAATAAACTTTTTTTTGGTTTAGAGATTATTAGTGTGGCGGAGATCCTCAGAACTTCAAATTGAATTATTTGATTGGATTTTGTTCAGACTTTGGTCCCAATTAATCGCTGCCTTTAGAACAGATGGGAAAATAGGTCTAGGTCAAGTTTGAATGGAATTATCTTAGATTACTTATGCTTGTGATATATATAGTTTATGTGGAAACCAAGCCCCTGTAGTACAGTAAACTTCTCTGAGATATAATTAACACACACATTAATTAATTGCATCATACAGGAATGCATGTTCTGAGAGACAACTACATGAATTAATGTCGCACAGAGAAGCAAAGAGCATCCCAGTTAGCATTAATTTCAGATGCTCTTGAGATCACTGACAATTACCCGATCCCCTTCAGATTAAGAGCAAGAGGAGAAAATATGCATCTGCAAATTCATAATGTAAAATAATGGGGGTTGGGACGGGTCTATCACCACAAGAACAAGCGTGACTATGGATAATCTAAAATATATCATCAACCATTATATTAGTACGCTAAATGTTTTAGAGGCAGGAGGTGCAATGAGCTCCATCTTTTGCTGTATGTAGGCCGACTCTGATTAATTAGCCATGTTGCGCCGTTGTGTTGTGGCATTTTGAAAGTGAGGGAGGGAAGGTGGAGAAAAAATGAGGGATGAAAATAGAGAGCTAATTAATCAGCTATGCTCTGAAACGGTCACAAACATGACCAGTAGCGGCAGGGGCATAACAAATATTTCCACTGCCATGGTAAGCACATTAATGTGAAAACCTGACAAAAGGTTAACATTTAAAAGATGGTTTTCAATGGCATATTCGTTACTTGTTGTTGCCTTTACAGCCGCAGCCCACATATTTAATGTTGATATATCATTTAAAAATGATTAGTGGGTCTTCTGTGGGCATTAAATAAATTATTACTGGGTGTAATGTAGACATATGGTACACATCATTTAGTGGAATATTGTATATGACATGTAGTCATAAACTATATAGTTTGACATCCAATACTAAGACTATGTGATTGGCGTATGATATTTAGTTAGTGTTAAAGGGTGACTCCAAACCTTTTTAACCAATTACATTTGACATTCATTTAGTTTCATACAGTACCATCTCACTATTAGGTCATTCATTAAGACACATTACTCTTAGTTATGCCATTACTCTTAGTAACTCTTAGTTATGCCATTTCTGTGATTTATCCTTATATTGACTATATTGGTGTAAAATTCTGTATATCACACATGAAATCCCTACTGATATTTCTACCAGGAAAAGAAGAAGGCAAGATGGCGGAGACAGCGGGGATACCAGTGAGAAAAACTAGGGTGATTCAGGTTGAATCCCAGAAGAATACTGTAATACATTTTTGGTGAGTGCCTTAACATTTCACCACCAGGAGGCTCATGTCACATGCAAAACATTTCACTATTCAACTGTTATTCACCAGGGGGCTGGTTTGAAATGGAGCATAAAAGTGTGACTAAAACACGGTAGGCTTTTGACCATAAGAGGATGTACACTCTCATTAAAGTACTGAATGATGACTCAGCCCAGGCTAACCCTAGCCCAGAAACGGTTACTTTTATCTGAAGTGATTTTCCACTGACATACTGCGCTAACCTATTACTGCGTTATACGTTTTACAGATCGCGGTTTATGTAGAGAAAACTACATAAAGTGGCCCAGATTCACACCAGTTTCTGCTTATTTGAATGCTGTGGTTAAACTGTAGTTGAAAGACCAAGGCAAAGGACACACAACTTCTGAATTCAGTTTGATTTATGAAAAATAAAAGTAAGAACTCAGCTAAATGTATGTTTATGAGGTTTTCTATATAAACTGTAAACCCTGTACTTTAACTCAAAGGGATATACTATTGTGGGAAACTTCTTTTCAATCATGTTTGATCTTCCATTGGCTTGACATGTGACAGCTGGTACCTGTTAGTCTTGATCACTGGTGTAGGCAGCACACAAGTCAGTCTCCATCCATACGTGGCCAGGGACTGGAGCAATGGCACATAGTCTGCCTTCACCTGCAAACCCTGTGGACAGAGCAGCACTGCTTACCATTCCAAGGAACACTCGTTACATATTGCTAGATACTGTAATATAGTGGTTCTTAAAATTCCTGGATCACATAACTACTGCCTGTTGAGTTTTTGTAGAGTGGTGGATAACCTACTCTATTCCAGGTCTACATATGTGAAACAACAGCAGGGGGGTTTGGCATGGATCTTGCTGTCTGAGATATTATTTGCTGCTTGCTATTTTGCCAGATTTTCTTGAGAAACAATGTCAACGGAAAAAAAAGCCAGAATCTGTCCCAGTTTCCATGTCACAACTGGGATTCGTTCAAATAATCATCTTAAAATTTGCATTAGCCCATCTACATTTGTCAGTCTTCTTTGCACAGAGACATACCCACTCTACCCTCCCCCACCTGTTACAAAACTTCAAAGCAGGGCCACGCAGCCTGGTGTTGCCAGACTAATTTGCAAATGCATATTAATCTGGAATCTCTCAGTTCATTTTCGATTTCCATGGGGCGCTATCAACAGGCACAGACCAAAATGCCTCTGGATGCAATTAGATAGGCCTACAACCAATCAGAGCAACGAAACGTGTGACGAAGATGTGCTCCTTTGTACAGTCATTGTAACAAACCCGCCCAATACTAGATACATGGTTGTGATTGGCCTGACCAATTCCAGGCCGGGTGGCAATCTGTCTGAATGGGAGGGTGGCCAGATGTACCTGCCAGATCAAAAGAAACATGAGCTTCCCAGGCTAAGGGACACGTTCATCACCGACAAAACTTGCCAAAACATTTATTTAAATTGAAATGGTGGTGTATTGAACTCCCTGTTGTGTTGCAAGGACTTTAGCTGGATCCATCGTGCGCACTTACTTTTTAAAAGGCGGGATTTATATAAACGTTGCTGCTGATAAGGTAACACCTCTGACACACCCACCAAATGAGAGAATGTACCTCAAAGCCATTTCGGAAATGAGGAAATATGTCGTTCAACAGTAGTGAAACATGGTCACACCATTTTCGGATTTAACGTGGTCCCTGGTTGCAGTTTTTAAATGGGCCACTCAGCAGCCAGTGTCTCATTATATGAATGAATAAATTGTTTTAGTTCTGGAGCCCTAGAAAATAAATTAACTTAATATTTCCAAACAATTTTTACTGAAAAAATGCCAGGTGTGTTTCTTACACATCAGATAATCATATAGAAATGCCAAAAACAGATCAAGATGTGGGGCAGTCTCACTGGGTGTCCCTCAAGGCTTTGTGCTGGGTCCTCTGCTGTTAAACTCAACAATAGCAAGACAGAGGTCCTGCTCATTGGCTCCAAATCCACTCTCCCCACACAAGACAACTCCAGCCTAAACTTTGCGGGTCTTCCCATCCCACTGTCAATAACCGCGAAAAGTCTTGGTGTCATTTTTGATAATTCCCTTTCATTTGAATCTCACATCACAACCATTACCCGGGCATCCTTCTTCCACCTCCGCAACATATCTAGACTCCGTCCCTCACTCTCATAATCAAGCACTGAAACCCTCATCCACGCCTTTGTCACTTCACGTCTAGATTACTGCAACAAACACAACTCATCAATAGATTCCAATTAGTACAGAACTCTGCTGCCAGAATCCTCACCAAGTCAACAGATCACATCACTCCTATTCGGATTTAGCTACATTGGCTTCCTGTAAAATTTCGTATAAACTTCAAGATTCTCCTCATTACATACAAGGGCCTCCACAATCTGGCTCCCTCCTACCTCTCTGACCTTCTCCTGCCATATACTCCCTCCCGATCTCTTCGCTCCTCCTCCACAGGACTTCTCGTCACCCCCCCCATTCCACCTCTCCACCATGGGGGCTAGGGCCTTCAGCTGCTCTGCCCCCAGACTCTGGAACACACTTCCACTACACATCCGACATGCCACCACGGTCACCTCATTTGCTAAGCTCCTCAAAACCCACCTCTTCAAAGTTGCCTATGACGTTTGACTCTGTTCCACTTTCACCAGACTGTTTTATTTTATTTTGTTTATTTTGTATTTATTTCTCAGATAAAATGTTTATTATTATAGTATGTTTATCAGTTGGCTTTATCTCAGCCAACTCTTTTAAATCTATGTATTTGCATTGAAAGATGTGTTTAAGAGAGTGTTTATAAAGGCGTCCCAAAAAATAAAATGTATTATTATTATTATTATTAAAAAGGAATACCCCCTCCCCAATATGACCCTGCACCAAAGACATCAAGATAAATTGCTTTTAGTCTATTGGCAAACACAGTCTTGCTGATACAGTGCTTGAATGCTTCCCCCTTTTTAACATAAACGCTTACATAACAATCCCCAAGAGTGATTACAGATACACTGAAGTAGTCTCCAGGTACAATACCCAACTAAATGCTGTCAGCGTCACTAAAGAGCAACAATCAAAGTAAATTAGGCTGTCTCTAATGTTATGGCTTTTGTCTAAAGCTTCCATATTCGTACTGTCAGAATTGACGAAATTGTACTTTCAAAAGAATACATTATCAGCAGAAAGATGTAAGCGCTTTGTTTCTAGGCTATTACATGAGATAACACGGCAATTACTTTCATTGTCACTAATTCTTTTAATATTAATTATAGTATACTTTTAAAACATCAAGTGATTCAGAACTTTTTCAACCCTATTACACATTCTATTTTTAAGAATATATAATTCACAAATAATAACTAACTAATATTTGAATACCCACAAAACTCTTAGACCTGATATTAAATTAATATGCAATTACAAACAAACATATTCTCACGCACAACAGATATTGCTCTGACAGGGAGTGATGGTACCAAGATGGTTACCATCTTGCTGATCTGTCAATCAATCAATTACATAACTACACACATTTACATGTACACAACCATACACACCACCAGAAACATTGCTCCCTATTTTGTATCACTAAATGTGCTGTACTCAGTTGGTAAATTATTGCATAGATTCAGAGCTGTGGATTTGAGACTACGGGACTTGTAAAAAGTCTTACTTGAGACTAAAGCTTTAGACCTGGTAAATAACTTAATTGTATCCCTTGCGCCCTGAAATCTATCTCCAGTCCACTACGCACTGTCAAGACTGTTGACAATCCTTTGTGTGCATCTACTGTATGAGTAGGCGTCTATGAGACATCTATGAGTAGGCCACAATCTGGAATAATCCTTGCATTATGTCCTTTGTGTCCTTTTCCAGATATGATATAAATATAGTGAAAAATCTAACACACTGAGCATTTTGTCAGCCATTCCAATTACCAATACTTTGTCTCTAATGGTCATTGATTATTATTATTTTACTCTTTGGTTTAGATTTGTCTTTATATATTTTTTATGATTGTGATTATTATTTCATCAGAATTAGTCATTGTAAATAATCACAATCACATTAATTTCAAGTTGACTGTAGCACGACAGTCAAAGGCAGAGTTAACATTATTGAACTTCACGTACAACACAAAATGTCCCACGCCCAATGTATTGTTCAAATGCAAAGGAGCATGGCCTTTAGAACACGCACGGCCCACAGCATTAACAATTACTGTATCGCGCACACGTTCTCTAATAACTATGACACTGAATGCTACATTACATGCGCAAGGGGTAATTAACTCCACTGGTATGTAATGTAATGAAGTGAAACATATGGGGGTGGCCTACTGTACAGTGTACATATAACCTAGAAGCCACGTAGGTTTAGGGTATGTGTCAGGTATATTGGACCATTTGCATTTTGTTTTCATGAATAGTTAGGTTTATGGCACTTGCACTCTGTGGAATTGCCCCTCAACCATCCAAAAACAAAGGCACTTGCAAAGCAATGTCTTTTCAGTGCATCGCTGATGATACATTGTGGATTTCCTTTTGTGTTGATTTAATACAATAACACGTAATGGGTGGAGAGATAAAGTGGAGAGAGAGAGAGAGAGAGAGAGAGAGAGAGAGAGAGAGAGAGAGAGAGAGAGAGAGAGAGAGAGAGAGA
>JAODLI010031812.1:0-19533 GCA_027575585.1 Percopsis omiscomaycus | reverse complement strand
CTCCCCCCGCCCTTCCTGGACCACAATGGGTAATGTTTGACTGCTTCTGTGGTACTGGTATCTGTGTGGGGGTGGCACATCTGTTTGTAGAATAGTTCTGTCTCCACTTTTTCAGACGCACTTAGCATCTTGCTACTGAGTATTATGACTCAGGCACTGAGAGAGGTCTTCCTCAGGAAGCCAGTCTCTACACAAACCAAATGATCCACAGGCTTTTTCCTTTATCGTTTGGTCTACAGAAGTCAAATTCAGCCGCATGCGTGTATTGGCAAACTATGAGAAAGCTTGCTTACGTGAGCTCCTATAGGATACATACGTTGAAAACCTTAATGGTGACACTGAGCTGAAGCTTATGAGTAACAAACAATATGATTGACAGTTACCTTAGATACCGCCTGGAAAGAAAGAGTTGCTCTTTTGTTGTCTGGAGATTGAACTAGCAAATTTCAGTTTTCCATAATTCATTTCCTGGTCATGTTGAGTGTTTTCCTGACTGTTAAGTGAGGACAAGGTGAGCCTAATTTTATTATAATAATAATAAAAATAATAATAATACGCATAAAAACATGTCTTCTTTAGAGAACAGATTAAAACAACAACAATTCAAGTAAGAAAACAATTCAAATGCGCACACAAAAAAATCATCCGGGGTATATAGTATTTGTAGCATGGGATTGTGCAGCTGTTAAAGCCAGGCTTAAGCCCCGTGTGACCACTATACAGGAGTCATTCATCCTCTGTTATTTAGCAGCGTTTTGCCTTCATCTCCTTACAGGTCATTGTGAGCCATGTGCTGTGGCTGTCGAGTTGAGTGGCGGCCATTTGATGAAGACACTGATGTGGAACGCAGGCCGCAGCACTGCTGATATAAAGAGGTCGCTGTTCACTACATGCTACAGAGTAGAACAACCCATAGTTCAATGTCAGGACAGACTAGAATAAAACAATTAAGGGGGACAAGTTGATAAACTTGAAACATTACAGACACCATGTGTCAGCTGTTGACCGGAATGCAAGGACTGGAAACTTGCTATTCTACGTAAGCCTTGTGTGCATACAGGTGTGTGTGTGTGTGTATCTGTGAGATGGGAGTCAGCATATAGAACGTGGAGTCCAAATATGAACACAAAAATGTAAGACGGGAGGCGGGGGGCGCGGGGGGAGCATATGACTCATCAGTATGTCTGAAAGTGGAGGCGTGAAGCCGTGTGTGGGCAGGGGGGCACAAAGTCCACCTGACTAAAACACAACCTCACTGACAGACAGCCACTCACAGACCCCTGCATGTATACAAATATACACTGATCCTGTAGGCACTACGCAAAGTTACTTGTACACCACAAAGTAGGTGTTGCAAAGACTGAAAAAGGGCACAGAGCTAGAGTATATAGAAAGTGTCCCAATATGAAACTAACATTGGAAATGCAGTCTGGGACCAAGCCCTGAACAGATACTTCTGGTTTGGATTTTTTTTTTAAAAGAAGGGTTTTTGCTCCATGGCCAGGAATTTCTGTGGTCTATTTGGGATGGAATATCTTTAGAGATCCTTTTGGAAAAGTCAGACACGGAAAAATACAGACTTGAACTATTGCTAGAATTTGTGATGTAACTTGAGAAACATTTTATAATTCACTGGATCCTATGATTGTTGAGCTACTATTGTGTGACCTGGTAAATATACGTTGAATCTACAATGAAAAGTGTGTGTGTCCGTGTGTGCTTGTTACAGCATTTGCCATGTACCTATTCAAGAGGATTGGAGTCATCTCCATTGCCTGGGTGAGTCGAACAAAAAAAGAAAGTGGCCCTGTTCTCTATATGCTGATGAGCAACCCATGGCTCACTTGAATAACACAGTCACAGAAAAGTGGGTCATAATCAAAGGGTCCTCACCAGGGCAAACAATTCAGCCCCTTGTCATTGCCTAAATTAAATAACCCCATGGCATGCAGGCACCTCCACAACCTAGCTTTGTTATATATGCGTGTGTGTGTGTGTGTGTGATGTTAACCACGCCCACTTACCCTCGCTTGCTGCAAGTTTGTATGTTGGGGGAACAAAAGGATGGGTGCGCAGTTTAAGGCGACCTTTGTTTGTGACTGAGCAACCATGCAGGCATTCAATTAAGTGGTCAGCGCTCCAACTTCCCACAGTACATCAAAGCTGACTAGAACCGGCTCTTGAACATACACTACACGGCCATGTGTAATGTTGGCATATGAATGTCCTGAAGTCACAGGCATGTTTCAGCAAGTCCTTTTCAAACAAATATTAGTCGCACTTTTAGTGTCGACAAAACTTGTCATTTGGAAAATAATTATCTATTCACAAAAGAACACGCAACATATATTTTGCCCAAAATAACATTCCACTTTCCAACGGCTGCTTCACAAAAGGGAGATAAAAACGCTTTATGCTTCTCAATACTGAATGAGTCATGTCAAACACTACAGAAATAATGGTAGCAAATCTGAATTGTTCAAATGTGTGACGGGTTCACATGAGCCAAAACTGTGCTGACAGACATACAGCAAGATAACAGCATTGTTATTCTGCTGTAATGTTTGCATCGCTCTGTATAGTCCCTTTTCACAGTGACCCGGAAGTACTACAGATGAGGGGTTATCTTTCTACCTGTGTAGCCTGTAAACAGAGAAAATCTTAAGTCAAACTACCTTTACCTCTGAGTCGGAAGTTAGCCGTTATATGAAATTATAATGCAAAAATTGCATATACTAAAAAAAAAAATGAACAAGCAGTGTGTGCACCCGCCCACACCTGAGAAATAGTCTAATCAGCCACATTAACACCTGTGTAGACGGGGACTTCAACAATTAATTTAGACAGGACAGGAAGAAAGTGTACCCTTTCTGGGTCACTGCGAAGAAGGCTAATTCTCTGTGCTCCAGCTATGCCTTTACCTTTAACCTCGACTGACCCTTCTCACCATCGTACCTGAGGCACAGACAGGCACTCTGTCCCAGTGCAGATGGTCCAGAAAGGCCAAGAGAGATGCGGATGAGGCTTTGCATTTCAGCTGTGAGCAGTTTATTTTACTATCTACCTCCAGCCCATTCTTGGACATTCCTGCTGTAGAATGTTTGGAATTCTGACTTGGAACGGTGATCCTCTCTTTGGTTTGGATTTTCCAAGTGGCCTCTTGTACTACACCATCATCCACTTACGGGGAAAAAGACACTGTTGTGGTTTATGTGGTGTAATTAACTATTTTGTATTAAAAGCAACAAAGTTAGTTCACCCTACTCTCGTGATTCTTCTAAAGTAATTTGGACTGAAAATATTTAGATAGTCCAGTACATTACTGTAACTTCCAGGCAGTGACGAGATAATTCAACTATTCCAGCCTCTTTAGAGTAATGACCGGGTGTTCACATAAGCTGATGCAATGCATACAGTAGCACATACTGTACTGTACACAAAGTGGGAAATGTGATCTTATACAAAGCTCTTTCAGGGGCCTGTATACGTATGTGTCTGTAACACGATTTTATTTCATGACAAACTGAAAGGACTCTTTCATAGGGCTTAATTGGGAAACATCTAGGCTCAGTTAACTTCCCAACCATATTAATAATGTACAACCAGACTATCTCCAATGTAGACTGACTGATTAACTACAGCGACTACAAAGAAAACTAAATACAAATATTTCTCTATTTTAGCTTTAACAATTAGCATTTATCTTAAGCTAAAACATTAGTGATATATTTTAAAAGTCAAAGTGGAAGAGTTCATACAAATATACCTTTCGCTACTTGCTCAACATTTTCCTTACCAAGAAGGGCTTGAAACAGCTGGCTGCTAAAAATAGCAGACACTTTCCCCACACTGGTCCTGAGGGCCTGTTCCTCTGGACTGGTCAGGTTGGCCTGGTACTGCATCAAGACCCCTACCGCCCGCTTGGTGTCTGCCTCACAACACAAGAATATGTTTCAGACTAACGTTACACTACTGTAGCCATAAGGCAAGGAGGCGTCTATAAACTGGGACTAAATATAAACAAAACCTTCCTTCCTATTATGTAATTTTGTCACATGGTTAAATAGGCTAATAATATAAATATGATTAATTTCTCAGCATATCTATCCTACATCCTGTTATGTACACATCCACATGAAAGGTGTTTATCTAAAACTTGGTGAACCCGGTGGGTGGTTAAGATAATTAACATAGCGGGATGATGCTCTTGAGGTAAATATAAGACTTCATAGCCAAATGAACAGACAAAACAGAGAAAACAGTGATAGCCTATGCTCTAAAACATCCTAAAAAATATATTGTTTTCCTATCTTCCCTAATAATACCAAATAATAGCTACTACCTCACCAATGAGTGAAAAGTGAGTTCGAAGAAAGTAAGACCACCAAATTGTTTGATACAAATATCTACCCATCTTTTATCTTCACAGACTGTAGAACTTTTTGACAGATGAACACGTGACGTTGTTGAACTTACCATATCTATGAACCATGATGCACTCGAAACGTATAGGCTATGTGATATGAGCTAGAGGCAAATACAAATAGAAGGATAAAGATTATGATAATAGCTTCAGATAGGCCTACGTAACAACGTAACACTATTTCTGAAAAACTATGTCTGATTCTTCAGTTAAATCCTCCAGCGGCCGTCAGACACTCCCATGTAGTTGAAACTAGCGGTCAGCAGCATTCTGCTACAGGAGGATGTGGCTCTGCTGTAGCTAAACTGTTTTCATGTCAACTTCCCAGAAGTTCGGCCGAAAAGTATTTCATTCGCAAACGCCCCTCGCTGTCGCCTCGCCTTGCCTTGATGCAGACTTGGGTCTTTGGCCCACCCTTTGGAAAGACTATTTGCAAGCACTTTAATTTGCCTAGACTTGTGCACATATGTTCTTAGAGGGTGTCTTGGATTACAAAAACCGTTGCCTATATATAAATAATAACGTCACCATTAAAATTGTTTAATTTAAGGCTGAATTTTAATAATAAAAACATTTCACATTTACATCAGCCAGCAGTTATCCGTAAAAAAATGCAATGTCTGCCATCTAGTGGGGAAACAATTCTCTCTCCCCTCTTTCTTACGCACACATACACACACCCTAGCACACACACACACACACAGGGCATAATACAAACTTTGTGCATGTGAGAAATGTAAGACAATTATCAAAATCAATCTTTATAACATCTAAAACTGCATTATGTCACAGGCTAAGCCAGAAAACCCAATGGAATTTTGATATCAAATATAAAGCCTAGCATATTTGAAATACCAGAAATATAGTATGAAATACCAAATATATCCCAAAATAATCCAGTGGCATTACTACAGTAATTGATTCACATATTTCATGTAACCTATAGATGACATGGATTTAAAATATGATGTCCTTTCCTCCTGATCCAGTGCTCAACTATCGTAGTGGTAAGGATGGGGTGTTGTGTTTCTGGGTGGAACCATAGATATCAATAGCAAAGAAATACATTCTTTATTGTTATCTGTGGGTGGAACCACTCACTACTAGAGCTGGGTTGTACTACTCTTGGCAAGAAGAGGGGCAGTTCCATTTCCATTGCTTCTCTGTGCTCCTCCTTCTATGTGGAGAGTCGCACCTGGTAATAGTAAAACAACCACTAACTATTTAATAACACAAAGACTCAAATTGGTGTAATTTAGCTACTGGCAACTTTACGCTCTGTTCTGTTAAAATAACCGGATATTATTTTTCATCTGTGATTATTGTTTAAATATGACATTTATTTATGCAAATATTTTCAGACCTACCTTCAGGAGGACTGAAACAGCACCGTTTCCTTGAAAAACAACGAGGAAAATTAATCATTCTCTATTCATAAATCACATGATGAAATAGTTTCCAAACCACTGCTCAGCTCACCTTTGTGTGACAAAGACTCCAAACATCACCAACAATGACCCCAGGTCTATCATAATCCATATACATGTGTATTCAGCAGGCACCTGAAACAACATTCATAGACTGTCAAATGCAAACATGCTAACTGGTTTACGAACATTACAATTCATTTTTAATAGAGAAATCAATAGGCATTGGAATAAAGATAGTCTCTGGCAAGTAGGCTGTGTGCTTGTGTGTTTGATTGGTTTGTTTTACTACGTATATGCAAAGACCAGTTTTGCCTACCAGAATCCAGCAAGGCTGTGTCATGTCCTGTAGGTGGTGACAGGAGTTGGTGGTTACAGAGCTGGTCCCAGCACACCACAGCAGGGAGAACAGCCATCTATCATTTACCACCCACAGGTTTACTGATACATTCTGCTGCCGAAATTCCCTACGGGACGCAAATACATTGATTTTTATATGTATGCATACTGTATACTACACTCTGTCTCTGTCTGAGTGGCTGGCACTCCACTCTACCTCCAACCCGTACAGTGTTTATATGCTCACAATTTTCTCTACGCCTCCCCCTAAAGCCTTACACACTTTCATAGATGTGTTTTTAAACATAAATACATAAAACGTAAAAAGCTACAACACAGTCAACAGTGTACCTTAGGTTAGGGGTTGTTGTTTGTTACTGTATAAAATGTAAAGGGATACTGACCCTTTGTTAAACCCTCAAATCTGTAGTTTGTAAATATTAAATATTGTTTCTATAAAACATATACCTCTCTCTCATGTCATGTCAATATTGAGATAAGGAAGCCATAGAGTTGAGGGTTTAACTAAAGTTCAGTTACCCCTTAGGGCTGTAACTGTGATTGAGGGCTAGATTTAACCTTAGATTGATGTACAGTATATGCACACACAAACATGTTCTGGCACAAGTACAGCCATACACACATACTGACTGGACTGGAATCTGGTACTTTTCCATTGAAACGCATACAGGTCAGGTGTTAACTGTACTGTTGAGTAATCTGGGATAGTTTTAAGTTGATCCAGGAAGTGTAGCATTGAAAAGACAAGTCAGTCGTTGTTCATGTCATTTAACCCAAACAGGTTTGTTTAGGTATCACTGAATTTTTCTTCATGTTTGTTCAACCACTAAACTGCACTCTTGAGCGAGAGCATTATATTAATCGGATCCTCCTAAGGCTGTTTTCTGTCTTTCAGCATGGTATAGACACACTTTTAATTAACATACCACTGTGTGCCCTCTGACAGATCGACAGTTTTTACCTGATTTCTGTTGTGGTCAAAGTGTTGTATTTCATATTCAGGTGGTTTCCCTCATATTTCTTCATACTAGATACATTTTCATAAACATGTACAAAGCCAGGATTTGTCTCCTTGACAAACTGTCTTTTCTCAGGAGGAAGCCAGAGGATCTATTAAAATAAGATAATGTTACAAAATATGTGATGATTGTATATCTAAAAAACTATTCATGTGACACCCACCAGATTTGGGTCGATGCCGGATGTTTGAATAGTGTTGATTGTGTCTTCTGTATCGTTGGTCATATTATTTTTTAGGTCAAACATGAGAGAGATGTTGTGCTCCTTAGCCAGTTCCAGAAGCTGCATTAAGGAGGGAACACCTTGGGTCCTAGCCCTCTCCTTCTCCTCTGCTGACAACTGGGACACTGAACGGAAAGGATCTTTCTGCAAATCATAACCACTTTCAGTTTTTAATTGCAGCATGCTAGTGCATTAGTGTATATATAACACTTGAGACAGAGGAATTGTTTATTGGTTGCTGAGCCCTCACCTTTATGAACCATTCCCCTGCATTCAGCCTCTGTAACTCTGCCCAGGCTATGTCGCTGCTATTTCTGATCTCCTTTCCAGGAAACTTCTCAGATACGTCTGTTGTTCTAAGCAGGAAACGTCCTGATGCATTATCATGCATCAGATAGGCAACCCTGTCTTTACTTTTGATCAAGAGGAAAAAAACAATTATATTATTAGGTGTCAGTTGTTTCACCTGTAGGCAGAACAAAACTGAGATAAGAGAGTTAGATGTCAGTCACGAGAAGCGGTCTAACCAGCAAAAAAAGTGCACTTAAGTGCGCTTCAAAAGGTGTTGATTGAAGGTGTTGAACACTAATTGGCTATTGTAGAACACTAATTGGCTATTGTAGAAACAAGTACATTCTTACCTGAACTGCACGTCTGTCTCAAAGGCTGTCACATTGCACATCACACTCCTGTTGAATGACATCATGGTATTCTCTGGGGCCAGCTGAACACAGTGAGGACAAAGGATTGAGAAATACTTGTATAGTTTAACAATAAAAATGAAATGATATGAACAAACACATACCTATAAATAGTGATACTGTACCTCAAGCTTAATTGTAAATTAACAAGGTCTCACTCAACATTTATATTATTTACATAACAGCATTTAATAGACACTTTTATCCAAAGCGACTTGCAATAAGTACAGTTTTGTCAACAGCAGGAAAGAGAAAGATTAAAAAAAATCTATATTTCTCACATTCAATATTATCCATTGAGACATAGTAATATTAGTAAATATTTCGAGTGCACTGCTTGTTTTCTCTATGAGGCTTTATATAGCTATGGCTATATATCTAGAAATAGCTAGTTAACATGTAAATAATAATCAGCCCCATTGTCTAAAGGAAACACAACCCACAATTGTAACAAACATGAACAGGCCTTCAGAGCTTCAGAGTTTAAAATTGAAAATGTCATTGAAAATTCCATAAACTCCTTGTTGCACACTCACCATTGGTGCACCTCTGTGGCCAATGAGATTTGGTTTGGGAGGTAACTCATTCAGTGCAATGATACAGGGGGAGTGAATCAATAGGGGGCTGAGGAGGACAGCTGCAGAAACCACGGCAAACACCAGCATGATCATGATCTTAGAGCCTATGGAAACGCACAGCAACCAATGAGAACCCTCTCTTCATGTTTAACATAAATGTGTGTGGCTACAGCAATGAAATGCATCGTACAGATGGTGTGGGCAACCAAAAGCCATGAGCAGGTGGGCCAAATGTCAAAACTCTGGCTCAGACAGGTCAAGATCTAAATAAATGTGTTCATTGTAATTCCAACGTTTGGTATATTAGAATGTGGTTGCATGCAATTTATTTGCACTGCTAAATGTCAACCAGTATTGTGTATTTTCTATGACTTTCCGACAATTCAGGGTACATAGCGTAGTAAAGCCAACCTGATTTTGCACTCTATCTTTTGCTTTGCTCTGCAAATGAGCCTGGGAACTCTCAATTCAAAAGAACTGGTGCCAACAGCAGCTAAGTACTTATGTGCCACACTGGTTCGGAGTAGTTGAAGATAGTCTATTCTGCTAATGAGCTAATGGAAAGTGGAAAAACCCTGGAATTTGCCAAATCCATATGTTCTTACCAGGCTACAGGCTACAATGCAACAGAGAATAATAATATAGAAATTATTTTTGTGAATTGAAATTTAATTTTTTGGTAATTTTGTATGCTTGTGTTAGTCTGATATATGATACTCACCCACTCGTCGGGCCTTGTGAAAGCCCTGGAAGATAAACCAGCTAAGCAGGGTCAAAGCTACAACAGCTCCCATCTGCAAGAAAGGAGCTGTAGCCTGCCAAGACGCCACCAACAATGTCAACATATGTATTGAGACCACATCAGCATTTACTCATCATTTGCCAAGCAAAGTAAACATCTTTGTCACAAACACCGGTCCATGATGAATAGATATTTTGACAGACTGTACCTGAAGTGAAAGAGAAACAGTTGGCCATTCTTCTGACCACAGCAGGCTTATTCCTGTTACTCCCAGGGCGATGAATAGGACGCCCAAAGCGAGAAAGACCTAGGCAGAAAAAAGAGACAAGTTAACATGAGATTTGGTGGAAAGACAAAGCCTGTTGTGACCAGATCACTGTCCCACTGATCTGTATAGGGAGGATCAATGTTTAAAAAAATAACGTTTTGATACCTTGTGCAGCCAATGTAAATCTAATGGTTCACCCAAGGCAACTTGGACCAAGGCAAAAATCTGAAATTAATGAATAAAGATAATGAATACAATATAAACCGTAAATTAAACAATTTACAATAATAATATGAATTATGAATGTCAGGAAGAGTTACTGCTTCCCATGTTAGTGAAATAATGTGTAATTTGTGCTTCACATTTCCAAGATGTATTACAGTATTACACCACTGCGTCTGATAAATCCCCAGCCCACATAAACAATATAGATTTGTCCAAATAAATTCTCACCAGGAGCAGAATGCAATAGCAGGTCAAAACTGCAGAACTGATCATCAACACCATGGACCAGTTAATCCACTGTTTAAGTATGCTGAAGCCTTTCCTATAAACAGATTGACGGGGGGCAGCAAAGGTTTGCAGCGTCAATGGATGCTCAGAGGCCAAAAAGAGTTCTATATGTGTGTGTGCACAATAACTCACCAGTTAACATCATCTCTGTCATTGTAAAGGACCAGTAAAATGTACATCCAGCAGGTGGCTAGCAAGGAAACTAGGGCGGCTACTGACAACCAGAAACGGGCATGCTAGAATCATAAAGCATAGGTTAATTTCTATAGTGCAAACAGGCTAACAGACTTCTCAATATACATTTTTCATGTTAGGTCATTAAACAGTTTGCTGTGGGCATGTTGCGTGTGGGTGGATATGTGTTGTGGCATGCCAGTAACTTTAGTAACTTGATCTAGGACTATGGAATGAACAAATCCAACATGTTTTCATATTTGGTTTCACTCTCTGCTGGGTGCCAAGACACTTTGTGGACAAATATGCAATCCATCCTCTAGCCATGCTCATGCTCCATGTACAGCGCAAGTATGTGCACCACTCTTTGTGTGCCAACAACAAAGGCCACCATGCCCCTCCAGAGCTGCTGCAACCAATGCCTTTTTGTAATTATTTTCCAGATCAGTCCACCACAGGCCTGTTGGGGCCACGAGTTTAGCAGTTACTCTTGGCAGACATTCACATGCATAGTGATCTCCACTTCCGTTACAATCCCTTGTTTTAATCAACACTAAAGCTACTCGTTTACCCATCTCCTGTTTCTCTAAAAGAAAAATAATCCTCCTTATTTTACACTGCGCTATGATGTGAATGGGTTTCTATGGAGTTCACATGGGAAACAATTGTACATTGTGAATGTCTTGTGAATATCTTACATTGTGAATATAGTCCTGTGAAAGTGTTAATCCCTGAGTACATTGTGGATTGTAAAGGTAAAGTACCAGAAAACAGAAAACACATAACCAAACCTTCTTCAAACTAAATTTCAAATCCTTTGTGCAAACAGTATGACATTATCTGCAAAAGGTTAAACAAACTCAGAGATAAAGTGTTGCACTGGGTGGAGCAAATGAAATGCATGTCTACAACAGATCAGAAGCTGGGCTTGCTGACAAGAACAATCTGTTGGTCACATTCAGTAAATTCATACATGCACATATACTTACTCTTCTGTTATTGTCACTCGGGCGCCTCCAGTTGCAGCTATACAATCCCCTGAAACACACCCTGCAGTAGCTGTCACCCAATGCCATCGCCTCCTGTCTTCATCCACGATATTGCAGGTCCAGATCCTGTTCTGTGTAGCCTGGTGACCCAAGGATGCTTTCTGTGTTGAGAGGGGGTCCCTTTCAACAGCCTGTTAGTCTGCTGTGGACGTCCAGTAAATGTGGGACAAGTGTGGAAACTAAATCTATGGGCAGCAGGTCAACTTCTTTTCAATAACTACCTCAGTAGAGCCTCTATTCAAGACAGTAAGATATTATAGCCACTGGCAGAAACTACAATATCTGACACCATGGGCTATTGAGAGTGGAGCACAGACTGGCCTGAGAGTGAAGTCACAGCAGTGGAACACTGGCAACACAGCTGGCATACACTGACAGTGACAGGCACATCCCCACACGGGGAAGGGTTAGAGCTGGCGGGTTAGGGTTAGGGTTAGGGTGGGAGAAGCTGAGGGCGAGGCGTAGAAATGTTAAGCAAAAGGAAAAATGTACGTACACGGCCATAGCGCATGCTTCATTGCTTAAGTATTTAAGCAACCTGCCATTTCTTGGCATTATCTCTGATTTCTAAACATGCTGGGACACATCATTTCTAGTTTATTGTTGTTTTAACGGGAACAGTAGGCGTGACAAAAAACAAGTTCTAATGAGACAACAGCAACTGCCATACTTCTTTTATACCTTTGCCAACTGCAAGCTGTGGAAGGATTTATATATATGGGCCTCAGGTGTGAGAAATGAACAGATTTCAACTTTCAGTCTTATAGGAATGTCAATATAAATCCAACTTCTGAAATGCTACTATTTATTGTCATTCATTAAAAGTTCCTAAATGTCCATTCAATTATTGCAGTTTTGTTTTACTTGTATTTGAAAGAGACAGTTAATCATAATAACAGGTTTGGACAGGTCAACAGATCTGGAGATTAAACAGAAGGAGACTTGGCTCAATGCTTAATCAAACCGGATTGTAGAAACAGATGTCTTGTTTCTTGACTGCTATCAGTTCAACTATAGATGATCCCATCAGGATTTTGATTGTTTTACTGTATAGTGATTACTATACAGTATACACAATGCCATTGACAAAGCTATGTGATAAATATCATATTTCATGAACCACCGTTATGTAATAATCTTATCGAAAAGGTATTGATCACTTCTTAGTCAAAGGTTAGAGTCTTGATATCAATGATTGATAACGGAGATATTTTCAATATCAAACTTCCCGTGTCATTTTATAAGTGTTACAAATACAATAACTATAATGGCTCTATAATGCAAAATGCAATTAAAAATTTATATTTAATCATATTTAATCACTATTTACATACGTTAATTAAAACACGTTACAGGTAGGCTATGCATCACTTTAGAACTCTTTATTAGTTTCAGTAATTTTATATGTAGTTAATTTTTAGCTTATGAAGGCTATTTATCTTCTTATTATTAGCCTAAACGTAGACTATAACATATATTAGTAAGCTATGTATAGCCTACAGTATCTACCGTAAGGTTATTGAAGTTATAGTAGCCTATAAATCCAAAAAATACGCAAAGCATCCACCCACTTACCTTAATAGTTTTCCTTAATAGTTTCTCTACACTCAAATATGTTATAGTTCGACCGTTTCTCTACACTCACATTGCCTATAGTGTGAGAAAACCACTCTTGCATTGCCCTTTCTTTCCAAATTCATTGAATCTTCTGAATGGGACTTCCGTGGCCGGAATGTGAATTTCCCGAAATGAATGAGCTTGAGATCAGTGGATGAAACGGAGTCTATCAACTGTAGGCATGCCTACCCAATTTGAAAGGGAAACGGGAGGGGTGAGTCAGGAATCGAACGCAGAGATGTGTGAGAAGTTTCGGAATATTACCGACGTTTTCAAGGTCGTAGTGTAGCCTATTAAATCCATAATTTCATAACATTAAACATTGTTGCCAATGAATTTTGACCAATATATCTTTGTCACAGTCTTTGAAATTACTGTTAAAAGATCAAGTCTAAATCAAAGCCGTCTTCCGGCATTCCATAATCATATTATTTATATATCTTCACTCTCTGCACTATTGCTTATTTACTATGCCATTATCTATATTTTATTAAACTACTGTTTTACAGTAGGCCTAGGCTATAATTACTGTCAGTCTGGAACACATATAGTCTGTCCTATAGCCTATAGCCTAGGCTACTGCTTATTGTACAGTTGGAACACAGTTAGAGGCAGTTAGAACATATTTCTTACCACTTCAGACATGTCTAGGATATACTCTTGGAATGTTAAGCTCTTAGAGTAACCTATAGGCTACGCTATAAGGTGTTATCAATTATTTTTTAGGGTTTAAATGGTATGTTGTATGTAGGCTAATGGTGATGCAGAACTAAGCCCTGATGATCGCTGATGTCATTATTGTAACAAAATGTGCTGATGCCTGGTGTATGAAATATCTCAGCAATATTTGGACAAACGCTTCTGCTAAATGCTATAAAAGTAAATGTTTTGATTTGTATGTGGGTGCACAATATTTAGGGCTATGCCCGCGTGCAGACTTGGGTAGCCTACTAATCTTAATGGCACTATAAGCAATGATCTTACAACTAACATTAATCTTGCTAATATTTAAAATTTTAAATTAAATAATGTTTCAACACATTGCCAAATAGCAAACTTCATTGGCTATTTAAATTCGTCAATATACGCATGCGCAAGGCGTGGTTTACATTAAAGAAGAGAAGTATTGTGGCTTGACACTACCGTAGTTCTATGGACACCTCTCTGTAAGGCTGTAATTTTGTTTCTTTTAATGCTTTCGATTTGTGTTTTGATGCATAAACTCTTATAGAAAAGATCTTATATCCGGCATACAGTGATTGCTTGCTCACATTGGCAACGCTATTTTAAGACGCTAGCAAGCTAATGGTAGCTAGCATATAACCAGTTAGCTTGCAGGTGTACAGTAAACTGTCAATCACAATACTTTAACTTGGGCTTTGTTTTTACAATGTTTTTTCCCAGCTGACTGCGTTATTTACATTTGTGACATCAGATGATTAAATTATTGATCTTACCTAGTTTATTGTCATAATTTATTCCTAAATTAACTGTAGCAACGCGTTTTCACTTGCTTATTAAAACTACTTTTGTACGGTTACGTTACTCTTCAAGATAAAAAATGGACCAGAAGATTCCATACGATGATTACCAGCTCCCAGTGGTCTTCCTGCCTTCCTATGAGAGCCCACCAGCATGGATAGCCCCTCAAGAGGTCTACATTTTATATAATTAAAAAAAGGCTAAACTACTCATTACGATTATCTGTCCATGATTGCAGCATTTATCATTCAACCATATAAGACCCTTTAAAGGATTCCGTATGACTCAATGATGTATTTAACTTGCTATTGTAGAATCCCACAAAGATTCTTGTTCAAACAATATACATTTCAGGAACAATAGTACTTCAAGGTTAGTTTTAATTTGACAGTTGGATGCACCTTCAACCAGAGAGGGCTGGACTAAAGATTGAAATGATCTGCTATAATGTGGTTGTGCCTCACTCGTACACAGAATACCGCTAGTATAAAGGACAGTTCCTAGTGCCAATAACTTTGACATATATGAATAAATATATTGACTTGATTGTATTGTAACATGATTATCTTTTGTTGATAATCTTTTCTCCTACGGCCAACAGCCTGGCGTGACTACTAATTATTTTCTATCACTTATGCAGAGGGTCCACCACCCGGATTACAACAATGAGCTCACACAGTTCTTACCACGTACAATTGTGTTGAAGAAACCCCCGGGGGCTCAGCTTGGCTTCAACATCCGCGGTGGCAAAGCCTCCCAGCTGGGAATATTCATTTCCAAGGTGTGTCTGCAGCCCCTACAGTTGGTTTCTTTACTAGGCACTATGCTGTATGCTATATTTTTGAATTTGAGTTTTGTTTCTGTTTTGTTTTTTCTCTCCCAACATTTGGCTTAATTTAGGTGGTTCCGGATTCGGATGCACATAGAGCGGGTTTACAGGAGGGTGACCAGGTTCTTTCTGTGAATGAGGTGGACTTTCAAGACATAGAGCACTCAAGGGTCAGGAATGCAATATTTGAAGTGAAGAATCACATTCTCCTTAAAATGTTGGAACATAGCAGCATTTTTACTTTGGGTTTGAATTAAGTTATTTTCTTCAACCTCTTAAGGCTGTGGAGATTCTGAAGACTGCTCGAGAAATTCTGATGAGGGTGCGCTTCTTTCCTTATAGTAAGTGTTCTCTGTTGTCTCTCAAAATCATACATGGATCATAATAATACATATACCTAAGGCCTGACACTTGGACTACAAGAAACACTGCTGAGTTGAGCTACTGTACCAAGAAAATAATATTTCTGATCCAACCATGTAAACAGTCATTTAATAGCATCTGGCTAACCCCTTTTTGAATGCATGTTTTCTGTTAGATTACCAGAGGCAGAAGGAAAGGACTGTCCACTAGATGGCAGCAGATCATAAAGTGAGAACCAAAATTGGAGGGAGGGACAGCAAGCCCAGGTGGGGCTGATGATGCTGGTGGACAAACGTCACAGCATGTTATCCTCCCACAGGCACCAGCCTCTGTAATGACTAACCTACTACTAACAGGCCCATGACGTTTTGGTTTAAACCGAGACAAACGGGACATTTTATTCTGGGTGTTGCCCCAGTGTTGGTCTACCTGTAAGCATCCTTAATACTTGTACTCTATTAGGTCCTATATTCATTGTTTTTTAGTATCAATAATGATAACTAATTATATGATGATAATACTTATTACTAACTACATTAAATTCACAGGGATTTGTGAATTGTCTCACATATGCCAAGTAAAATTTCAGTGTACATAGGCAACACATTTGAAAGACCAAACATAATGTGCAAATCTTTTATGCATTGAGATGCAATCATTGTATAGACTATATACAATGAGCTATGAGCTAGTAAATGCTTTGATCATGTAACATAAAAATATAAATTTTTATACCAGTGCTAATGTTGTGTACAGCTTTTGATGTGAACCTAATGAAATGTAACTATTGTGAATGTGTCAAACCCTGTCGTAAGTATGAGGGGACCAGTGGTAAGACCCTGTTATTGAAAGAGTACTGTGTCCAAGCTGTGTTGTCAGACATCAGTAAAGGGGATCTTTACTACATAATGGGTAATAAGTTCTTTCACAATATTTCAGGGTTTCTGTAAGTCCAAGTTTTTACAACTTGTCTGGTTACATATTTGGAATATGAACCATGGCATAACAACTTGTCAGATACTGGGTGCTGGTTTGCGCCAGTTAAAGCAGCACAACTTGTTATGCCACATTGGGTGCGTTTCTGGTGACTTCCTCAAACTGCTTTAAAAAAACAAACAAAAAAACAGAAGCCTTCATACCTTGTGAGGTTTATTTAAAAAAAAAAAAAAATACATATGAAAACACAGCTTGACTGTAACTTCACTTAAACATGTATGTCCTTCAGGTAAAGAGAATATTAAACTGTCAAGCCATTACATATGTAACTTTGATTCTGTCAGATCACCAGTTTTACAATAAGGGCATATAAATGCTAAGTCCAAGGTGATTTTAATACATGTATTGAATTTGCAATCTGTATTACAAATAGAAAAAGTAAAATAAAAAACTTGTGGCACAACCCGTTACAGATTTAATAACATTGTTGATAGTCATGGTAAATAAAGTATAAACCGCAGTAATACTGTTCCAAAAAACGGCATAACCGGAGTGAAATTTGTTTACCGCCTATATGAATTTATATACTGCACAAAAAATATAAATGCACCTCTGAGTGTTAGTAATTAATCCAAAAGGCCTTAATCCTTGTAGATTAAACACTAAGTGTTTTAGCTTTGTCAACTGATCTGAATGGCAACCCTATACTTAATGCATCCCATAGGTCAGTTATAAATAAAGGAGTTCTCTTCATCAACCGTTAAGGCACGCAGATAGGAAAAGCAGGATAAATAGAGTTCAGATGAAGTGCCATTGAGAGCCATGGGACATGAGTTTCTTGTCAAGAGTTTATCCTCTAGTCTCTCACTCAGCTGCTGTCCTCGTTCTCCTGAGCCTCTGCCATGGCGCTCTCATCAACATTTTCCAGAGAATCTGCTCTCTGTAGCGACAGTTCAGCTGGGTCCATCATGGGCAAGGTGTTCTGCTCTGGAAACCACCATGGCTTCTGATCTGGAGAGTTCTGATTTTTCCACTGTGGATAGTTCTGTCCCGCCTTGTGTACACATTTCATCACCTGTAAGGAGCAGGGAGAGAACCAAGGCGTGTCAGAATTCACCTTACACACAAACACACCTTATCACTTTAAAAAAATAATAGTGATAACTATTTACAGCTTTGACAAGTTAAATGTATTTCAAAATGAATTAAAAGATGCCAAACATTGAGATGATTACATCTGTTTGGATCTTCTATTTGTCCAGAGACCCCATTGTCTTAAATGGGGTCGAGATTTGTTTATAAGGAAATCTGTTAATTAGTGAATAGGTCAACGTTGTGTCTGTGCAATTAAAGATGCATGGTCTTGAAGTGCCAGTTTCACATGCATTGACACACTTCAGTCTAAAATAGTATTAAACCTGGGGAACAAGTCGGACTGGTATGTACTGTAGAGCAACAGTACTAACTGAGAAAGTCCTTTGTTAAGAACCTTACACTATGTTTCTATGGTTACCATTGTCACTTAAGGGACTTGAAACCCAAATCCCCTTATGTGCACACTGATGACACACTTTCTAATCTTCACTAGGTCAAACACACAGTGTTGGATAATATTTCAAACTTTAGCTGAGAGGAACAAGTGGCAAAATGCACAAAGAAAAGGCTACCTTACCTTTGGAGCTAAAACCTGGGATGCTTTGTTTACCACCCACTTTGGAAGAGAACCTGTTACAAAACGAGGATTATCATAAAGTCAGCACCTCTATATTTACAATTCTGATTTCTTAAAACAAAAAAAAGTAAGCAATTAGTTTGGGCTAACCTTTGGGGTCAGCCTGTGAAAGATATGTGAAGGAACAGCTATTTGGTCCAGTGGCCTTGATGAAATAGCCAGTGAGGATGGAGATGGCCCTCACAAGGTCATTACGAGGAGGGCATTTCTATAAATGGAACCAAGACAGTAATTTCAAGCATGGCATAAAAGTCCATTTTACTTTTAATTTTGTTGATTTCTGAATTTCAAACAACTAATCTGTTGATCTATTGATAACGCTGTTAGTGGCTGATAAAATAGCTGTTATATAATCAGCATACAGAACACAGTGACAGTGTGAGCCTATAGGTGGTGGCATGTTTGAGTGACAGTGGTTGCTATGTGCTGAAGGAGTGTTTGAATAAGACATACCGGGTGCTTAACAGAGAAGTTAACGATCACATATTCATCATCCGTCACCTGCCAAGATCGGAGAGTCACCACATCTCGGTTCTTCAGAGGTTTCGGACAAAGCCCTACAAAAAATAAAAAATAAAAAAAATGTGTTGTTGATGGACTTTTTGCTAATGTTTCTTACCATCAAGATTTAGGGATGCAACATGCTCAGCTAAGGCTTCCTTGCTTTGACTGTAAACACGCACACGAACATTTGGCCCCCCATGCCTCATCCCAGGGAGCTGCATTTGTTGTCCATACAACAACAACAAAAAAAGCAGACGGAACCAAAAGTGTAGACTGCAAAAGGAATCTTATATTAGAAGGTAGGCCTATGTCACTATAAAGTACTCCAAATAGTTCACCCCCGTTTAAATGTTGCATAGGTCCGTTGTGGTCCAATAACAACCATTTACAGCATAGGCTACTTAAAATCAGTCACATCAAGCATTCTCTGTTCAGGATGGGCTAATTGATGATTTCAGCTGTTGAAATGTTTCACTGGAACGATATTTTGCCCATTGCTTGCTCTGTCAAATTAGAGACTAGGGCTGTGCTAAAATATCGATACAGCGATATATCGCCATATTTATTTTCGCGATATACTAAATCGATTTCCA